>DWAN01000290.1:0-25983 GCA_018230445.1 Heliconius hewitsoni | reverse complement strand
TATATATATATATATATATATATATATATATATATATGTGTATATATATATATATGTTTGTGTGTGTGTGTACTTTTATTTTCGAATCATTTATTAGTTGTTAAATAAATGCCTGTGATGATCGTTGTATTTACTGTACATTTATTATATCAGACTAATTGAGCCATAAATGTTATTGGCACTAACATTCAGCATAAATAAAAACAAAATATTTAATATAATCTTTTTATCTTGAGACTTTTGAGAGAGCATAGACTATATTTTTTCTTTCTAATATATTATGTCGGTGTTATTTTATTTATCTATGTTTACTTGTCTTTTTATAATTTCATATTTTTATGTATGTATAAAGAACTATAGTGTTTATAAAATGATATCATATTTAATTATATCTATTATAAAAATCTAAATTATAAATTATTAACATTGGTGTAAATGGCTGTAAATACTTTTTGTTTTCGAATTTAATGGTGGGCTACTTTTTTCTTAAAATTTTATCTTATCTTACTTTTAATCACAACTCCTTCAAAAATTATATAAGAACTTTCATAATAATAAATCATTTTCCAACTTTATAATAAGCACAATGAAATGATACATCAAAAAATATTTATGTTATTCTTTATTTTAAAATTAAAAAAACTAGCCAGTCTATAGTCTATGCAATCTACATTTAAAGTTAGGAAATAATAAAAAAAAAACTGTACATGCATGATACTTAATTATAATGTCACTTTAAACATGTAAAAATAGTCAATAGGTAAAATGTAATATTTACAAAAATAGCTAAATTGACCCATCTTTTTTAAGCTCCTTTTTATAATAATTGAGTGCCACTCCTGGCCATGTTTTTTTAACAACATTATAAAGAAATTAAATTCAGTTACTTTTATATATACAAATATGTATATCTGTATGTGCCATTAAACAATGAGAATGTTTCAAATTATTATTTTAAAAAATATAATAAAAGATGGGATAAGGCTTGCTATAGATTAGTCTATATCACAATCCTCAAAAATAAGTATAATTAAATAACTATACTATTTTTGCGCCAGTTTTATTTAGATTATAAAAGATGAATATCACAGTTCAGGCCAAGTATACATTTATAAGTTAAAAAAGTAGACTACAAGACTATATCTACTTACAAAATCATGGTGTTGCTATTTAAAATTCAACCGGCCAGCGTGAAAGTACATCACTTATAAAGTTTCGATAATCCAAATAAACTCTGATCAATTAAAATTAAAAACTTTATCAGATAAACTGTTTTTGCAAGCATTATAGATATCATGTAAATTCATACATATGTTCCATTTCAAAAATTGTCATATAAAAATAAAACAGTATGTAATGGATATTTGCTATAACAACAACCTTGCAAAAAAACACTAACATATTTTCTGATACACCTTTACACGCACCATGAGTCAGAATGTGATAACTGCTTCAAAATTCAATAGTAAAATTTAATTATACCACAGGGTATATTTGCATTAAAAAAAGATTTACCATATTGGACTAGATATATCAAAGGTTATATATTTTAAATATTTAATCATGATATATTGATTAAACCCTATGATGATTAAACCCTTTTTCATATGTTAAATGTGTTTCGAGTATTGAAAAAAATATTTGTGTGTGTGTCCTAGTGCTGTAAAACATTTACAAATAGAAAGAAGTCTCTAAAAAATATAGTTCTTAAAACTCATATTATATTAATTTAAGGAAATTTAGTAGAATTTAGGTTTTAACATGGATTATCCTACTATTAAAATGTGAGATAGTAAGTTATTCATAACACACAACATTCATTATATTACGGTGGTAAAAAGTCGAGCCAAAAAAATTCAGAAAATGTATAAAAAATTAAGGTTGGAGATGGCCGTAGATGATATCTGCAACCAGACATTTTTATATGGTTTCTAAAATACTATTAGACCTATAGCTCGATCTCTTTTTGCCACCAAACAATGGTTTATATGATGAAAAATCTCACAAACTCATAAAAAAAATGGTGGGTTACATGACAAAGCAGTACAAAAGACGAATAAAAATATCCATGAATGTAAAAAATGTAAGAAAATCTAGTTTTCTTTAATCTTTAACTAATTTCATTAAATAGAATCTTTAAGCAGTGAACACATAAAAAATATAAAACTATAACAAAATAGCCTAGGAATATACAATTAAAATTAAACTTATTAATAAAAATATTTTAAAAAGTTATAAAAAAAAAGTTACGAATGACTTATGTCATTAGCACACATTGTGTTGAGGGCAGGATGCATGAGAAATTCAAAAGATAATAATTATGTATAGTTATCATATAAATGTATTATTTAAGACATTATGATAAAAAAATGATAATATATACTAATGTATATATGCAAAGTTACATTGACAATTACACACATTATACTATATTAAAAAGTATAGTGTTGAATAAATTATCTTTTTTTTATTTTTTTAAAAAATGAATGAATTCACTATACGTTAAATAACTAAACTAAATCTAACAAATTAGATTTACAATATAATCAATTATTTGCTTACATTTATTTGTAAATGTGTATTGAATATTGCAGGGTAAGTAATGAGAATCTGTATTTAAGACAATAATTTCCCCCAACCGCCAAAATACAAAGCATTGGCATAATTGAACACTACGCTTTGGCATGCCAAAGCAGTAACATAAAAATTTGTGTTTACTACTGGCCTTGTTCTTAATGCTGCCAAATAATATTATAATATAAAATAATGTAATAAGTTATTTATATGAAAACTATAAATAATTAAACTCAACACATAATACTTATCTTGTACTCTTAGCCCTTCAATCAAATTTGAGTCAATATTACAATTTGTTTACTATCTAAGGTTATTGTAATACATTACAATAAGATAAAATTTGTTCCCTTAAATGAGCTCACAAAATTTGTCTTTCATTTATTTCACAATTTCTTTTAATTTTCATAAAGATTTGTCTACTAAAAAATTAGTAACATTTATGGTACAACTTTTACTCAATAAAATATAATTTTTAGAATAAAAGTTATTCTATATAGGACAATTAAAATACAGGCAGTCCTTGTTTTATGTCATTTAGCTTCTTATCTTTTTCTTTTTTTATAGCTTTAAGAAGTACCAGTTGAACAGTTTATTTTACAAACAATGAAGACTACACAGTTAACTATAAAGGAAGGAAAGGAAGTTAACTATAAAGGAAGTAACACTTTAAAGACTTAATTAACTGTAGTTCTAATAAAATAAGACACCAAATATTTAGTTATACAGCAGGCAAATTTTAAATTCCTTTTTGAAGATTCTCCAGTTGAAGATTTGTTTTCAATTGTGGGTTTCAGTTAAGGACCAAGCAGCTTCAAAGTCCTTTTTGGATCAATGTTCAACAATTAACTATATAATTACTAATTTCAACTTTTAATCACATACAACTTTGAAAGAGCAGAAATGTTAATAATAACATTTATGTCTCTTGCCTACAAACAATATTGTGAAATTAATATGTGATTAGTAAATATAATATCATTTTCCTCATAAATAAAAGTCACAGATATTTTTATACATTTTATATAAAAACTTAATTACATTTTTCTACAAATATATAGAAAAATGTGTGTCTTTTTAAGTCTTATAACTGCCTGCATTTAAGAGAAATTGTGAAATAAATGCCATTTCCATACCTTTCTAACACATGTCCTGTCTATATTAAATGAAATAATGGATGGATTATGATAATGACTGTAATATACCAGTAATGCTACCTCTTCATAAAACCTTTAGTTCCATCTGGACCTCTTGGTACTCGAGGAGTTATTACTAATACTCCAGGGGGTGGGGGAGAAGGAAATACTCCTGCAGTGGTGGCACCAGGTGGAAGCCTCACTAGCACTTTTTTCTCCTTAGCTTTGGTATTTTCATTGTAACAGTTCTTCGTTTTACCAACACTATGGTTGTCATCAATATTATTTGCTTGAAACTTATCTTGTATCCGACTTAGACTGAAAAATACATAAAATTATGATAGCTTACAGAAAAATATCAAGCATATAAACCGAAATTCACACACATAGATACAATGTTTTTATGTGATTTTATAAAATCCTACATAGTAACAACCAAATCACGCTTACTTATCATCAATGACGTCTTCAGGGCTTCGAGCCTCACCAAGAATACGTAATCGAGCCTCTTCATACTCTTTTTGCCTTTGTTCAAGCGTCTTTACAGGTCGAGCGCGGCTTTCACCAAGCTGTCCACTGCCCAAAGACGATGGCCGTTTCAATATACGAATTGCTGGCTCCGGCATTACGCACTGAGATCCTATACACGCGTTGTCTTCTACAATTACGTTAGTAACCTTGCAACCTTTCAGTGGCGGCACAGTTGACATCAGCTTGATCTTGTGGTCGAGCTGAAAAAAAGAAATATTTGTGTAAATCTCACGCTTGACCTAGAAGTCAAGGACAGATGTGTGGATCAGTTTTCACTGATAAACTTACGCCAATCTCGTCCATATCTTCCCAACTTTCACATACGTCAACTTCATCCTGCGCCGCCATGTTGCTGTTTGACTGACTGATTCGTGATGTTGCTATTACACAAAAATAAAATGGCAGCAGTACAGGGCAAAAAGATTTTGGAGTGATGATAGGAGGAACTCAATATTTTTTATTATTAGCAGCACTGTTTAGCGTTATTCTACACTTAGGAAAAAAAAATACTTATTTAGAAAACGTATAATAATTTGAACGTAGCGAAACTCGAACCCGCGACTCCTGGAAACCGTCCAAGCGCTCTGGCCACTAGTAGCCATACGTTCTTATCGAGCTACGTCGAAATTTTTATCTGTATGCTTTCTAATACAAACTGGTGTCATTTATACTGTGAATTTAGTATTTTATTTGCATGAAACCTGCTCCTGCTAGGTTTTGAAAGAAATAGCGAACATTTATCGACAATTCTAAAATCACTGGGTTTCTTGTTGAAAAAATGTCTGTCTGAAAGATCTGTACTGATGGAAAAACTAATATTGCAATTACACGGGAGCAAAATTGGGAATTAAATAAGAATATATTATTTACATAATATGTTGAGAGTTACATTCATTCGCCATACAAACTTGAAAATGAACTCCTTCAGAGAAGCATGGTCAACCAAACAAATTCTTCAGCTTTATAATATCAACATAGAACATAAAATAAAATAAACTTAACAAAAGTCAATTGTCAAATTAGAAATGTCAACTGTCATCTAAAATCTTAGAAAGAAATTGCGACCATGTGATAATGTTTTGAAAATATTAATAATTAATGTCCTGAAAAAACTCTTTTTTAAACTAATTACTATGTTAAAAGTTTGAATTGTTATTTTATTTCTTTTGAGTTAAATATATTATGTAAGTATATATTCATATATAAGTGGTGAAAAAGTTACATTCTAAATAGTGAGGTTAGAGGGTTAAACATTTTTTTGGGCAATTGTTTTTCAGCATAATAACCATGGATTTCAACTCCAAGCTTACTTCAGCTATAACAGAGCTAACATCAGTGAACCCTGACTCCATACAATTCCTGATGTTTAACGATGAAGACATCAAAAAATTAAGTGTAATTAAGATAACGAATACTACATCCTTCGATGCAATGGGTAATCCAACGAAAGGAGGGCTTTACGATCCTGCCTTAGGTCCCATTAGGGAAAGAAATGATTTTTGCACTACATGTTCAAATTCTTTACTTAATTGCCCGGGTCATTTTGGCCATATAGAACTACCACTTGTTGTTGTAAATCCACTGTTCATAAAGAATATTTATACATTATTTCGAATAACATGTTTGAAATGCTTTAAAATTCAAATGGATGATCGCATGAAGTTTATATTAAAGTTGCAACTAGAGCTTTTAGATGCAGGTCATGTCACAGCTGCTTTAGATTTAGAAAATTTTATAGGTGATGTGAAAGACTATAAAAGTGAAACTTCACCAGAAAAGCCAAATAAAATTATAAGAAAATATCAAAAGCTTCTCAAAAAGAAGGACCCTATTTGTGAAATGTTTCAAAACAAAAACACTGACAAACTGAGAACCAAAATTATTAACAACTTTTTTAAGGCCATCAATATTTCTAAAACTTGTTTATATTGCAGAAGCAAATTAATTAAAGTTACAACATCAGAAAATAAAATTATGTATAATCTTAGTTCTGAAGGTGGGAGTAAAGGTATCAAAATATTAATGCCAGATGAATTAAAGCGTTATTGTAGGGCTATAGAACAAAATGATGAAGAGTTGCTAATGCATTGTGTACCAGTTTTGAAGTATGCCGAATCTAAGCCTGTCACTGATATATTTTTCATGCAAGTCATACCTGTATTACCTCCAAATGTTAGACCATGTAACATATTAAATGGTGAACTAATTGAACATCCACAGACTAATGTTTATAAAGGGATAATGAACACTGCCTACAGCTCACGAGTTATTCTACAAGTTTTAATGGCACCTGACCACCAAAAAGCAATAGATGGGCTGGATCAACAGCCAAGACAAGCATATGAAAGTGTAATGGGCAAAACTACTCCTGAAAAATTACACACTGTATGGCAGGATTTACAACGACAGATAAACCAATTATTGAGTTGTGAAGGTCAAGGTGCCACCAGTCAAGGCCTTAAACAGATTCTTGAAAAGAAAACTGGTGTAATAAGAATGCATATGATGGGTAAAAGAGTAAATTTTGCTGCCCGTTCTGTTATCACACCTGACCCAAATGTAGATATTGATGAAATAGGTATACCTGATGCATTTGCAACTAAACTTACATATCCTGTGCCAGTTACTGAGTGGAATGTTGATGAGTTAAGGAAAATGGTAATTAATGGACCCAATAAACATCCTGGAGCTGAAAAATTAGAGGTTAAAAATGGAAGAGTGATAAGGATACCACCTGATTCTATACAAAAACGAAAAAGCTTGGCCAAAAAATTACTTACACCAGATGAATATAAAACTTCCCAACTAAAGATAGTTCATAGGCATTTAGTTAATGGTGATGTGCTTATACTTAATCGTCAACCTTCACTTCACAAGCCTAGTATGATGGCACATAGAGCTAGAATTCTTAAAGGAGAAAAGACTCTACGATTGCACTATGCCAATTGTAAGTCCTACAATGCCGATTTCGATGGTGACGAAATGAATGCCCACTTTCCTCAAAATGAAATTGCAAGAAGTGAAGCGTATAACATAATGTCTGTAAGGAAACAATATCTTGTACCAAAAGATGGGACACCATTAAGTGGTTTGATCCAAGATCATGTAATATCTGGTGTAAGAATGTCACTGAGAGGCACATTTTATTCTAAAGCTGATTACCAGCAGTTAGTTTTCCAAGCATTATCAACTCTTAAAGGCGAAATTAAATTACTTCCTCCTACAATTCTGAAGCCAGTAACTCTTTGGTCTGGCAAACAAGTTTTGTCTACTATAATTATTAACATAATTCCAAAAGGTAAACCCCTTATTACCCTGAGTGGAAAAGCCAAGATTGGTTCTAAGGCATGGCAAAAGGAACCGCCTAGACCTTGGAATGCAGGAGGTACTCCATTTTCTAATGCCAACGAAATGACAGAAGCAGAAGTTATAATAAGAAGAGGCGAGCTGTTAAATGGGGTATTAGATAAAACTCATTATGGTGCGACTCCATATGGCTTAGTTCATTGTATGTACGAATTATATGGAGGTGACAGCTCAAGTGCACTTTTGAGTGCTTTTTCCAAAGTGTTCACATTCTATTTACAATGGATCGGATTTACTCTTGGTGTGAAGGATATTCTCGTTGTGGATGAAGCTGATGAAAAGAGAGAACAGATTATTCAACTTGTTCGACAAGCAGGTAGAGTTGCCGCTGTCAAAGCTACTGAGCTACCTGCGGATATTGAAGAAAATAAATTAAAAGATACTATTGGTGAAATGATGATTAAAGATCCTAAATTTCGTGCTAATTTAGATAGACAGTATAAAAATATGTTAGATTCTTATACTAATAAAATTAATACTGTTTGTTTATCTGAAGGCTTATTAGAAAAATTCCCGTCAAATAACTTACAACTTATGGTTCAATCAGGGGCAAAAGGGTCGACTGTTAATACTATGCAAATTTCATGTTTGCTAGGACAAATTGAATTGGAAGGCAAAAGACCACCTCTAATGATATCTGGACGATCTTTACCTAGTTTTCCTCCTTACGATATATCACCAAGAGCGGGAGGTTTCATCGATGGAAGATTTATGACGGGTATTCAACCACAAGAATTCTTCTTCCATTGTATGGCCGGAAGAGAAGGTCTTATAGATACAGCTGTTAAGACAAGTCGTTCTGGATATTTACAAAGATGCTTAATAAAACACTTGGAAGGCTTGAGTGTTGCCTATGATCATACAGTTAGAGATGCTGATAGTAGTGTTATTCAATTTGCATATGGGGAAGATGGACTTGATGTTTTGAAGTGCCAATTTCTGAGAGAAGACCAATTTCCTTTCCTTGATACTAATTCAAGCGCAGTTGTTAGTAAATCCGTAATAAAAAAACTGAAGGAGGATGAAAACAATATCAAAACAATCACCAAATATCAAAAAACACTTAAGAAGTGGAAAAAAAGGAATGGCAATCCATTTGAAAATGTACGTACTAGTGGTTTCGCCCAATTTTCTGCAATTCGTAGAAAAGATGTCGATCTTGATGATCCTCCAACTGATAGAACTCGAGACCCCTATTATTGGGAGTTAGAAAAAATGTGGCGATCTTTGGACGACGAGGAAAAACAGCAATACACCAGAAAATCATGTCCAGATCCTATTCCTAGCAAAATGTCTCCTGAATACAAATTTGGCACCATTAACGAACAGTTGGAAGGAATCATCCAAAATTATTTAAAAAACCGCCAAGAGAGCATTTACAATGAGCATACTGACAAAGACAAATTTGTAGAGGTAATGAATGCTAAATATTTAGCTTCGATGGCAGCTCCAGGGGAACCTGTCGGATTATTAGCGGCACAGTCAATAGGTGAACCTTCTACTCAGATGACACTGAATACTTTCCATTTTGCTGGAAGAGGTGACATGAACGTGACTCTAGGTATTCCTCGTTTGCGTGAAATATTGATGACTGCTTCTGCGAAATTGAAAACACCCAGTATGGACATACCGTTTTTGCCAAATATTCCTGATTTAAATAAAAAAGCAGAAAAGTTGAGGCAGAAAATGAACAGAGTCACTGTAGCTGATGTCCTTGAAAAAATAGATGTAGAGTGCGAAGTAGTAACGAGTCCTGAGAGGCAATTAAAAACGACTATGCGTTTCTCATTTTTACCGTACTCACAATACAAAACTCAGTACGCCGTAAAACCACCACAGATTATTAAACATATGCAAAATAAATTCTTTAACGAAATGTTTGCGATGATACGAAAACAGGCTAAGACCACATCAGGTGTAATGTGGGCGGCGGAAGAAAAGAAACGTCGTACAGCGGCCAACGATGAGGACGATGAAGACTTTACTCCTCAGGCGCCAGAGAAAACTGCTGACCCTGATGTTGATAGCTCAGACGAAGAAGCACCAAATGATGACGATGATAATACTGATGTATGTATATATGAAACTTTCCTTAGATAATAAAAAAAACTACACAAAATTTCTGTTATCTGGCACACAATAAAGACAATAATTTTAAGCAATTATTATTATTATTTTTTTATTTTAATGGATAAATTTTATAGCGCGTAACACATACATTGAAACAATTTAATTTTTTTTATGATTAATGATTTTAATAATTAATTAATTAATTGATTCCAGGTTAAAAATCGGAAAAAACGTTCCGAGGAACAAGAATACGAAGATCCTGAGTCTGGAGAAGAAGAAAAATCTGATGATGAGGAAGAACCTGCAGAGAAGGAACATAAAGACGTCGACTTAGAAATCACACAAGAAATAACAGCAGAAGATAGTAAAGTTATGGCTAACGTTGTAGACAATTTGAATAACGCTACTAATTATATATTTGATACGAAAACTCATAAATGGTGTGAACTGACTGTTCTATTCCCAATATCGTTCCTTCGTGTCGATCTGTCGCAGGCACTACGCGATGCAGCAACAAAATCGGTTATATATGAAGTCAAAAATATAAAACGAGCTATTACCAACAAAGAGAAAAATGTCCTGTATTTAAGAACAGAAGGCATTAACATTGTACAAATGTCTAAATACGATAGTGTATTAGATTTGAATAAGTTATATAGCAATGATATCCACGCTATAGCAAATACTTATGGAATTGAAGCCGCGAATAAAGTTATTATTAAGGAAATTCAGAATGTGTTCAATGTATATGGAATTACAGTTGATCCTAGACATTTGACTTTAATAGCTGATTATATGACATATAATGGCGTGTTCGAACCAATGAGCAGGAAAGGCATGGAGGCATCTACTTCTCCGTTACAGCAAATGTCTTTTGAGTCGTCTTTAATATTTTTGAAGGAAGCTGTACTTAATTCTAAGAAGGACTTTATAAGGTCAGCTTCGAGTTGTTTAATGTTGGGTCAGCCTTGTCGCAGTGGTACAGGTTCATTTGGTTTGCAACATTATATAAAACTTGTAAGTTAATAATAAGATTATTGTTATTAATAGTTGATAAATAAATTATATTTTAAAATTATAGTGTATTCTTAATTATTTACATTTTTAAGATTCTTGTGGAAAAGAAAATGTAGAAGTAATTTTGACTCTAATACAACTTTAAGTTCCTACTATTCAAAAGCAAATGTTGTTTTATTTACTTTGAGGTTAAGGTAAATATAGGAATTGGGTATTATGGTAGATTTTAATTATAAACGAAAAATTAATTAAAAACTTTTTGTATTTCTCTAAGATTTTACAAGTAGAGTATGATTTTACAAACATGTTAAAAAATTATATTTTTTATTCTCCATTTGCATACCACATAATATGTATTGTGTTTAACACATTATAAAAACGATATTACACGACAGTCTATTCGATAAAGTTAATTTGATAAAATGTGAACAAAATACTTAGTATGTGATAAAAAAATGCATTTTCAATACATAAAAACTATAACATTGGAGCTACAAAATGGAATATATTTTAGTATTTCGATATATTAATATGTATTAAAAATTTCTGACAAGTCATATATTGATTGTAATTCAAGTTTTGTTGGTAAAAAAATCTGCTTAAAACCTACTTAATATTTAATAACAGAATGATCACATATATCCGGGCACACGTCGTCTTGGACGCCGCGTGAGCTATTATAACTAAAATCATAAATAATTTACATTTTATCGTACACACTTTATAGATCGCTTGATCGCAATAAAATTCGCTTCTAGCGAAGGGTTTAATATTAATAATTCACAAATGATCATTACCGTTTTGCGTTCGACTAAGCATAGATTTGGATGTATGCATTTTTTTAGGGTTCCGTATCTCAAGAGTTTGTCACGTGGTTGTTTATATTTTTGTACCTTATAATGTGTTAACGGTTTAAAGTCTTACCATTTTTTTTAATTAGTTAATAAATTGTAGCTACAACACATTTCCATCTGTTTTAATATATGATGACTTTATAGCTAATGCCGAAAATAAAACGACTTAATAAAATAAATGTATCTATAAAGTTACTAGTATGGAACCCTCGGCACGTAAGTTAAATTCTAACTTTGTTAATCTACATTCGAGTTAATGCAAATAAAATTGGCTTCTAAATATTCAATAAAGTCAATATTTTTTTTTATTTACACAGATGCGAGGCTGGTTCAAGTCACTGGCTAGGACGGTAACGTTTACATTAAAAATTCTTGGACCCATCGTCACTTATCTCCCTTTCACGCGTCTCTATTATACTATTCAAGCTAAAAAAATCAATAAACAATACTTGTATGGTACTTAAATAAGTAATTAATAAATATATAGCAAAATCAATGTTACGATATAAATTCCGGGTTAAATCGCGTTTTCTACAGAAGATATTATCACAGCCTCATTGATGTGCGTCTCTCATGTATTTCATTATATTATAAAATACATCGAACGAAAAGAAAAGACTGCATGCAAAATAAATTCACTTTAAATAATAGGTCCCAAGCTCGTATGCCATACGTAATTTCAAACTGAGTTGAAATTGTAAACGTTTTAGCTGGTCTCCCGAAAACAAACTACATAATAAACATAAATAATAAGGAATATCTAAACTATTTTGCACACTAAAGTCTCTACTAGATTCTTAACAATGGAAATTGTATCGTAACTGGCTCAAAGCAAACACAACCAAAAAAAAAATTACTTGATCAAGGAAAAAGAGGCCGATATATTATATTTTAACATAATTATAGGTATCGCCTCTCTTCACTTCATATAGCGCTATCTCTGTCTTCTAGATTTCTAGAAAACTCTATGGCCTTTTAGTTGTGTGTGTTGAGTTTTGAAAGTGCTATTGCGCGGTTTCCGCTGTGTTCTGGTTAAACGCTGTTTTCTTTTCAAGTTTCTGTGCCTTCTTGGCTGCTGCCTTTTTAGCAATGGCTTCGTCTTCAGCTGGATTATCCCATTCCTGTCGTCGCCCTGAACCGAACAAGTTGTAGAAGGTTGCACAGAATATATACACGCCGGCCGCTATGTAGAACACTATCCGCCATTGTGCTTGAGTAGGCTGTAAGAAAAAAATATTTTAAATTGACTTAATGTTGACTAAGCATCTATTTTTTACATAAAAATCGGTCAAATAAGAGTCGCATTCCGAGGGCTCCATACCAATTTCGGGACGGAAAATACAGTTTATAAAAATTGACAAACCGAAGCTTGCGGACGTACTTATGCCTTCATTTTATATGAAACTACACTTATAAGTTTGTAATGATTTTTTCCTATGAAATATATATAAATTTCACTTTTTGTTCACACTACTTGTCAATTATAAATGTGATGGGAAGTATGACTTTTGATCACACGGCAAATCTCATACAAAAACGATGCCTAAACGCTCGTATCTATTGATTGCGTTGACTTAGCTTGATTTGAAAAATATAAAAAAAATGTGCTGAAAACATTCTAAGCCGTAAGTTAGAAGCCGAGCAATAGAAGAAATAATAACAATAATATTTTAAACAATTTTGTACAAAAAAAAAAAGTTGATCGATTGCAACTTTAGCAATAGCTTGAAACATTCATTTTAAAAAACTAAAAAGAATGGTAAAATACATACCTTGCCCTCTATAATATATCCAGCTACGATGGGCGCGAGGAGACCAGTGAGGTTGGCGAGGCAGTTGGTAAACGCCATCAGAATACCGGCGAAACGCGGGGAAATATCCAAGTGGTTCACCTATTGAAAGATAATTATCACATATTATTAATTATAATAAATAAGAAAAAATATGCCATTAATGAAGGTATTTAGTAGTACCTATATTAGGACTAGGACCTACTTGAGATTATTACGAAAAATATAAGTAATAATAATATTTTTATTAAATGTAACATTAGCTAATATATGCTGTCTTGATGTGTTGAAAGCAGTTTAGATTACAAACAATGGTAATGAATTTAAATTTCATTTATAATGTGTCTATAGAATACACCACTATATTTTCTATCTAGGTAATTAAAAAAAACAGTTTCACGCTGTACTGCTGCCGCACACAGCATGGTAGGCAGAGGGAACCTAATTAAGATATTGTGTATGTTAAGATACTCCCCACTTTCCACTAAATTCTGAAGGAATTACGTTATTGAGTAGCGGAATTTAACACCGCGCTTTGCGAAAACGGTACACACCAGAGCGAAGAAACGAAATTATAAATTTAAATAAATATTTAATTTTCTCAAATGGGAATTGAACTGACAACCAGTTTCGTTTATAGTCATGCCCCTGCGCCACGACTGGCCTCCAAAAAAAAAGCAGCTTCCCGCTTTTTCCCGCATAGACTCCCTACCCCCTTGACGATTTTTCGAGACATGCGTGTTGATGTTGAGTTGCGTAACTTAACGAAAATGAAAATAATTTATTTCCCCGACTAAAAATCGAGCACACAACTGTCGCCACTAGACTGTACCACGACGGATCGTTTTCAAAAATAATAAAAAATAAAAAGGCTCACCTTAAAGCCAGAGTAGATACCGCCGTTGAGGCCGACACCCACCGCCAGGATGGCGACGGTGGCGGCGGGGTTGCAGCCGGTGTTCGCCGCGATGAACAAACCGATGGCGGGGCCGTATTCACCTGGAATATTAAATATTTTCAATTAAATTAGATAGATGTTTTTAACAAAATTCTTTAAATTAAGCAACTATTATAAAAAATATTCAAGATATGGGCTTGTTACTTTTTAGTTTATTCTGTCCGCATTTAGGTACCAACCTTCAAGGAAAAGCGATTCAAATTTAAAGATGGGTTACGTAAAATGACTATATAAAGTGATTTGAGTCTTAGCCAAACCTTAAAAATGTTACATACTAAATTTAAAAAATGCTTAAATACACAAATATCGACCTAAATAAATAATACTTTATAATAATGTACGCACCAATACTGTTAATAATTTTCCTGACTTGAGTATGGTTGAAGCGTCCGCTGGACAACATCCAGTCGGCGACCACTGAGATGAACATTGAGAAGAGCCACATGCACAGGTAGGGAAGGGCGGAGACGAAACCGTTCTGAAAAAATAAATAATATAACGATAAATATTTCCTATAACTGTTATTAACATTTATATAGAAAATACTTAATTGTATTAAAAACTATGTATGAGTAATATAATATATACGTCTTATAAAAATAATAAATTTTCAATATATAATATAACTTAATGAGCTTTTTCAATTCATTTCCCACAATGGTAGCCTTTCATCAGCACTCGTTATCGCTTAATTCGTAAATGTTCATTGGATGTTTATCGGTTTTATAAAAAACATAATATAAATCAATAACAACAAAAGATTGCGTCTTTATATTATAAATAGATATTGGTCAGGCTGATGTAATTATATAAACACTGTTTTTTATTATTTTTATCAACGACAAGAATTAAGTTTTATCGTGACTAGGTCAAGAACGAGCTCACACTAAGGTACCTACTTCATAAATATTTTTAGTTGTAAGATATTTTTATATGTTTAAAACCACGGTAATATAACACGTATGAAGTTTATTGAAATTATATAATTATGAAGCGTTTTAATTTACTTACGTTATATAAATTTGGACATATTTGAATCTATCTTGACCTGACAATTACTACGTATCCACATTCTTGTCCATAATAAACTTATACCTCTGGTAAGTGAAAATGTGAGGCGTTAAGTTTCACAATTAGACAACACATAATTCTATAAACTCAATAAATTCATCAAACGTATATAAAAAATTAAAACGTTCAACGTAGGGATCGTATAGATTTTTGTTTATAATTAAATAGATTAATATATCAACAAACACGGAAACTCAGTCCAATGTAAAAAATATCACCTTCCCAAAATATTAATTGGCTGTATTTCAAATTGCCTCCCAGCCAATTGACTATAATCTTACAACATTTTGTTCCGGCGTTCGGAATTCGACTTATTCTACAAAAACACTATATTTAATGGATGGTTTTCATAAGTATTTTTATATTTTTTCGAGATCAATCGAGATTTAAAACTATTACTATACATCGTTACAAGATCATAAAAAGTATTTTTTTCCTATTGACGGGTAATAGCTATAGCAGGAAAAAATAGTTTAGTCGCCGAGTGTAGTTAGGGCAATTGAGTCGCCCGAGCCATGATTCCAAACGGTCAATTGGCCGACCCGCCTCTTGACCTCTTGACAGCTCAAATGATTAATGTGAACGAAATCGTCCTATAAATAGTCTACCGGTTAAGTATATATCATATATACCTATACTTTTCGGTGTTTTGAATTGATGAATTTAGAAACATCAAATTTACAATTTTTTCTATATATGTATTGAATATTTATTTTTAATATGTATGCATTTTTAATATGTATGCAGCATGTATTCACTGCTGGTTTTCTTTAAACGACCTTCATTTTTCGTAACTTTTAAAAAGTTATTTGAAGAACTCAATTTATTAATACAATAATTGAAAATACCGAAAATGTTGCAAGAAATTATAGACTTAATGTACTATTTTTAATGCAAATACTTATATTATTAATGAAGAAAATTATACTAAATCGCAACAAAATTGTAGAACGCATACAATGACATTGACACATTAATCAACATAAATAAAAGAATTTAAAAAAAAACTTACATCTTTGATAGAAAAGTGGAGGACTTGTCGCATGAAGGTAGGCAGCTCTGTCATGAGTGTTTCGTAACCATAGTTCTGCCCCATGTGCGCCAACATGATCGCCCAGAACGGCATGGATGTGATGATCTTGCTCCATGGGATGGGTGGCGACTGTAAAAGATAGAAACATTTTAGTTAGTATGTTAGAAACTTTTTGGGAAATTAAAAAAAGGCACATAGTTTTTTGTAAATGAAATATTACGTAGTTTTAGTTAAAGTTTAATAGTTTTCTTATATAAAACTATATCTTTAATCTAATGTAATGCGAATATTATTTAAAAGAAATCAAAAACTTTCACTCACGCTGAAACCTGCAGCACCCCACAACGAACTCAAGATATATTTCTTCTCGGGCTCCTTGATCCTGGGGCAGTTCTCAGGGTCCTCAGAGACGAAGAATAGGAAGGCCAAGCTCCATACGGTCCCGATGATACCGAACACGTAGAAGATTGAAGGCCAACCGCCAGCGAAACCGTAAGCAGAGAGTAGACCGGAGAGCGGCATAGAGATAACCGTACCAAATTGAGCACCTGTTTAATAAAAAATATTAAAGTCAAATAAGCATGCTTTGATTGACGAGGAAGAGTTCAAATTGACTATATTTTTTTCCGTAATCGTTTCCGTAAATTTTTTTTCCTGCTCTTAGTGCTCCCCCCTACACCCTAATCTACCTACAAGCCAAATTTCAACTTTCTAAGGCCAATAGTTTCATAAGTGCGTTATCTGACAGTCATAGATAAAAAAATAACGACGCAGCGTTGAAAACAACAAAATATCTTCTACTGTAATTTAAGTTTCCCATATAACAAAAATAAATGAACTTTTTTTCTACATTATCGACGTTACAATTAAGTCTATTGTCTCTAGTAAGTAGTTTCGTTAAAGAATGGTAAAGATTGTTTACCCGCATAAACGGCGGCACCCATCCGACTCCTTTCATTGGGTGGGATCCATTTGGCCAACATAGCGTGAGAGCAGGGCACGATGGGTCCTTCGCCCAGACCCTGTATAAATCTCACTAAGATCAGCCATTCGAAGCCAGCTTCTGCCGCAACGGGCACTAGTAGGCCGAATGCCGAGTTGATCAACATGCCTACTCCAAGGAAAAGACGGGCACCATATCTGTAGACAAAATGAGCTTTATTTTTCTCTACTTGTGGAGATTATATTTAGCGAATGTAGATTATCAGTATAATTATAATATAATTTCACTTAAAAATATTATCGCCATTTCATTACGCACGCACGCACTTTAAAACTATTGTCGCCATTTCATTTTTAAATATTACTAAATAAAAGTTAAAATTTAACCCTATAGCTAAATATTAAACGATAGATTATAATTTAAAAGATGATCTAAAGCTCTTATTACTCAATTATGGTTCATGGCCACATAATAGTACCAATTACCATTGTATTGTAGTTTTATGTGTGCTGTTACATAGACTTATCATAATTTAATATCGGGCAACAAAGTAAATAGTCCGAGAGGTGAGCGACAAAAAATGTAACTGTTTTCGAAAGGTATTTTTTTTATACTAAAAACTGTGCGACCCTTGTAAGACTTTTAAGGCAGACTATCAAATCATAGTTTTTTTTGAAGTATTAGTATAATAACCACGCTCATAAATCAATAATCAATTGTTAGAAACGGCTTTGTGTATTGAACGGCGGAACTCAACGCCACGTTTTGCCAATGAGAGTGAGGAAATGGAAATATTATTTTCCTTGCGTGGGAATCGAACCCACAACCTGTCGGGTGTATATGTGAGCGTCCACGACTGGCGCATCACACATAAATATGGAAATTAGTATTAAAAAAAACTTTTTAAGATTTTTTGTCGCTCGCCTCCTCGACTATAATGGCATTCAAGGAAAACTCTTTCATAAAGTCTAACCACATTATACGCTATTCTATAGATTACAAACATTTATCATTTTCGAGGTAATTGACGTATTACATTTGTAAATTTTATATGAGAGTATGAAACTCTATATTTCAGAGATAAAAGTATCGTAAAAGTAATCCAATGCCAATAAAATAGAGAGGACGACCAAATTGAAGAGACTACGGCACAAATATAGTTAACCTACATGTATTGTGTATCGAAATGTAGAGTAGGTAACGTGACTTTTTTTTTTGGCTGACTAAATTATTTGCTTTTATGTATAAAATAAAATTGTTTGCTTATATCTTTTTTATTGAATTTTATTGATATTTTTTATTAAATAGAAATTAAAAATATTGTTATTTTTGTATACTAGCTCTGAGTATATAATATCCCTAACTACATTATAGATATAATATAATTATATCTATAATGTAGTTAGGGAGATTAAATATTTAATATCATTAATTTTGATTACGCATTATTTGAACTATTATTAAAATGTATAATTGTCCGAAATATATTTTTTAAATAGTTAGTTAATTTTTCACGAAAAGTACTTCTTTTGCATATACGAGTATAAAGAAATGTAGAGCTGTTATAATAATTTATTCGGAACTGTTTATATACATTTTAACATACAATGGCAAGCGTAAGAAAAATTATAATTACCTTCAGAAGGTCACTATGAGAAAAACGAGCTTATATCGTATTGCAAAGTATTTATAGAGTAAATCGGAATTATTTTAAAAATACACTTTTATTGCTATAAGTTGGGAATGTATTTAGTATTTAATAATTTAGATTTTTTCTTAAATTAACATAAAAATATATTTAAAAAACGCAATTCTAGTGCAATTTTGACAAGTTTATTTTCATGCAGTGCACGGTGGTTGTGTATTCAAATTTTGCACACCGAAAAGTCATTCTCAACAAATTCTCCTTTCTATAACATAATATTGCTAATAACCAAAAAAAAAAAGAAAAGAAAAATAATAAAAAACTTAAAAACTAACCTCTTAGACAGGATACCGAAAGGAATTTGCGTGATGACGTAACCATAGAAAAAAGAGGATAGGATGTAACCTTGTAGCGTCGAACTCCACACGAAGGACCCGTCTTGAGAGGCCGCCGCCTAAAATATGGATTCCTGGTTTTAATTTGCTCACATCTTTAAACAAAAATATTTTTTAAATTCTATTGTATTTTTTAGTTGTGTTATTATTATGCTATTTTAACTTAATAGCTAATAATGTTACCTACAAGAAAGAGATTATGTCACCTAGCCTGTTGATATTTTTTTGTATTTTTGTAATACTCGTTATATTTTATATTAAAACGTTTTGGATCGGATTTTTGTTTCTCTGCTTATATTTTTTATGTATTTAAATATTTCTCTTTTTAAGGAGAATTAGTTAAAAGTGTAACGAAATATGAATACTCACATTAGTTGCATTTGGATTAACATTCCCACATTCAGTGTCTATAGCTTCCTTGTCGACAGGCAACGCTGTGTGGTTGACCATAGCTACGATCGCCACCGACATGTTCGTTCTCATGATGTACGCGTTCGCCATGCCCAAGAACAGCATGAACGTCACCCAGTGACGGTGACCGAGACCACCTGTGAGAGAGAAATTATATTTAGCCAATATATTTAGAATAATATTTATAATAACTATAATGATAATTAAATAAAATGTTCTTTAAAAATAAATAACACTGCTAAATATACCTACTTTATTAAACACAGAAGTCATTTATGGTATTTTATTATGAATATCAGTAAAAATATCATTTTTGAAAAGGCAAAAGTGATGATATCATTATAATATAATCTCATAACATAAAAAAAACTATATTATTTGATATCATTATTCTTAATAATTAATAATTAACTTAATATATATTTATACCTATACGTATTTTGGTAAATGGTCAAAGTTTAATTGTTTTATACATTAATCTAACTTCTCAATAATTATTTAAATTAATTTATTTTAAAAAATATTTAATTTATTATTATTAAACGCCAATAAAATCATTAAAATCTTGCTAAACAGACCAAAAAGCTTACACAAAAAACGAAACGTATACATAAATGAAGACTTCTAAGAAATTAAGACTCTTCAATTTGATATGCTTGTAACGATACGCCCACGACTTAATAAATAACCTCTTCTCAAACTAATTAAAGTAAGCAAAAAGTGATCAGTTCCGAAAATGTAATTTTACACTACGCTTACATGTCTCTTTTAATTTTTTATTTATTAATTAGTTATTTAGTTACTTTTTCGTTACATCATAATTGATATATAATAGAAACGTTACGGAAATCGTTTAACGGAACCGAAATCGGAATCGTAAGTTTTAAATTTGATTTATCGGAATCTTAATTTATCGAAACAGAATATTTTTTTTTCTTATTATCTTTCCTTTTTCTTATTATCTTTTCTATATTTCTATAGCTACGTTTACAAAAAAATTACGTATAGTGTTGACAGCCGACGAGTTCGACTTCTTTTTACCTAAAGATGACCAAGTAGCAGAGTACCTAATTGAGGAAACCGGAGCGAAAGTTTCGAAATATCCCTAGAATGTAAAATGTATATTCTGCAGAAAGAAATGAAATTTTTTTTTCTTCGATTTTTTTTCTTCGTTTATTATTCATGATATTTAATTTAATATTGTTATATTAAATGGAAAGTTATATAAAAATATTTTACTTCTGATAGTGGTGAAAGACTACTATCATCGCGTTTATGGTTAGACAATGCCCTATATCGCCTGTTTTCACGTACATATATTTTGTTAGACATATATTTTTTGATTTATTTTCTTAATCAATATTTATTAAAAACGAGTGTACATAGAGGCCGTCAGTATGAAAATAGAATATGACTGCAATGGTATGGGAGCCAAAACGTCAATTTCCTTGTAATTTAATTAATGTATAAAATTAATTATAATTTTACGGACGGCTGATATATGGTATGCAAATTACGGAATAATGTAAAATATATCCGAATGGCAATAATAAATATTGCTAATTTTAACTTTTTACTAATCTTATTATTATATAAACCATTTTTAAGATTAGTTTCATTGTTTGGTATAGTTTTTTCAGCTACAATTGTATTAAGTATATAAGTTCTCTATATTTTTATGATATATCTAGAAGACTTATTTAAATTTAATTAAGACAATCGTAGAAAGTAAATATTAATGTATATATAATTTAGTTAGATGTAGCCTTTTAATATTAACTAATTACATTAATAATTGTACTTAAAAACGTTAACTATTTGTGTGTAGCTACTTATATAATTAGCAAGAATATAGTCATCATGTCTATAGCAAGAAAATAGTCTATTAGTTGACATGCTTAGTACAACCATTTTTGTAACAATCGCCAACTTTATATTTTTTAACATAATTATGTAATTTAAATATGTATGCATAGATCATAATGACTATATTTGTACAAACAACATAAAAATATGCTTATAAACACGTGAGATTTCATTAAAGAATTTGACTTTCAGACATGGCTGTAGGAATACTGGCCCTAAATTAGACTGATGACCACCAAAGATATTTTACTAACAAAAATTTAAACCTAAATAATTTTAAAAAAAACCTTTCCACATAAAAATTAATTCAAATTTACAGTCCCAGGAAAATATTTCTAGATATGAACATCCACGCCGTCTGACTTCAATTTTGAATTTCTTTTTAGGTTACTAGTTAATAAAGTTGATGCTTAGTTGTAAATTTGACAGTAGTGGTGTGACAGTTGACTTGACATTATCTAACCAACTCTGTATGACACGTATGAATATTTCTTCTGTATATAATTGTCAACCTTTTTTTTTGTTTGTAAATAAAAGTATTTATGACTATCAGTAATCTGATCGTATACAGTGGAAACTGTTGCCAAGTTCTTGGTTAAATAGCCACACGTGATTTGTCCAAAAATATGTATATTTACATATTCATAAAAACTTCTAGGTAATTATATTTTAAGAAACAACATTATTATGATTTACAGAGTTTCGTTTTTTCTTCTTCACACATTCCGCATTAAGTGAGGAAATAAGAAAATAGTACTTGCCAAAATAAAGTATCACGGTAAGATATGACGTCAATGGAAATAAAAAAATATAAAAGCTAAACTAAAACATATAATGGTTTTAGAACTTTAGTCATAATCTAAATTACAAGCGTCCAAGAATTACCTACACTTACCCAAAATATTCGAATTACATTTAAAAATATATACTTTCTTATGTTCAATATATATAAATAATGAAATAACTATATAATTATTTAGAAGGCCTTAGCGACAAGAAGCCAATAAGCTACAATTTGATCAGTCGCGTGCATAAGGCTTCAGGCGACGCATCACGTGTTCAGTTACTATCCTATATTTTAATAAATGCATTGCTTTAATTTAAAAATCAAGTAAATAAATAAAAAAACAAATACATATTTAAGGCAGCCGTCGTTTAGTTAAAATTTGACAACAGTAAATATTAATATAAATAAAAATTATTTGAAATTTCTTCGGGATGAATAGACAAAGTTCAATACCCGTGTTTTTACACCAGAAAGAGAGATAGAAGAATAAATCAAATGGATAAACATTTTGTTTAATATAAGATAAACTTAAACGTAGAAATTAAAATGATTGTATAAAATGCTGACGTCTGAAATTGAAACCTGACACGGTGTATTTTTTTGCTGTTGGAAAATACTGCCTCTGAGTTTGTATATGTAATTATTTAGTTATGACGTCTATAACGAAGTATATAATTTAAAAAAATATAAAAAATACTAATAAAAAACTAAAATAATTCTAAGATTTAATAATACATTTATAATGAATCATCTTGTTCAAGCAAAAATATCAGTTTTACGTGTGTTCTTCTTCTGAGGGCAAAGTCCGATGTCGTCAGCGAATAATTAACGCCGTATACATTATTAACGCAAGGTTTTTTTTCAGAATTTTTAGCATAGCCTTGTTCTATTTATTATATTATTAGTTAAAGGCGAGTATCACAGGTACAAACATGGTTCAAAAGAAAATTACTTCTAATAACTTATTACAATTTTTTTTTGGTTCATTTGAGAGTCCAATAGTATCAATTTAAAAAATACTTGATTTGACCTACATTTTTATATAAATCCAAGTTATAATATAGTTTTAGCTCTTTATTTTTACAACCCCAGAATTATATAAACTCATGGAACTTTGTGTTTTCCGGAACCTAACGTTTCGTAGTGTTGTGTAACAGTGACTTATAAAGATTTCTATAACATGGTGTATTAGTTATGTTTTTTAAAAGATAAATGTCCCGCCTTTATCAATATGATACTTTAATTTAAATCTGGCGTAATATTAATACTTATTAACAGTCAATGCAGTGAAAAATTTTTTTATTTAAAAAACTAAGTACCTACTAGAGCTATGAGAAAATTATATAAAGTCTAGAATGTTTTTTTTATTAGGTGTAGGTATTTACTTATAAAAGATTCTTAATAGTGACTTAATGCCAGGAAGAAAAGGTGACTATGAAAGTATAGATTAATATTTTTCGAATTGACTTAAAAGTCAACATTGAGACTAAATCGTAAACAGATAGTGGACGCGTTATCATTACCAAAACTGATAATAATTATTTGTTTTTTTAGTACATATATGCGCAATTATCACGCTATTCTGCACTATGAAAGAAGTGACTCATCCAAATAAATATCATAAATATCATACATTTAATCAAAAACCGAAACTTTTCATAAATTTCGCCATATTTTAATCTATTACTTCATAGCCAATGCATAAGAATGCTTAAGGAAATTGTCTTTAGACAAGGAAAACTTGGCTGTAGATTGTAGAATTTTTCTTTTTAATAAATTTTATTTATTTCATACCTTGTTGGGTAGAGTTGTGTTAAATTGCAAATCATGCTTGACAATTATATATTTGATAATATATATAAAAAAGAACGGAACTGAACGGAAATAAAGACCAAAAAAAATTAAATATTGGGATTTCTATTTGTTAAGAATCTAATACTTTTGTAGGTAACATTTTTGCATCAATTACAAAAAACACATTAACTGAAACACAATAAATTGGAGTATAAAAACGCCGTCACACCTACTAGTCAGCGACAATAGTCCAAATGACCTTGATTTTGAATTTATTTCCACAAGGCGTAAACGATGGACTCATTGTTCTACCTTAGATATCTTTCTTTATGGAAATGTAAAATTTGTCAATAACGGTTAAATTGTAAGATATCGCAACGCAAAATCGGAAGTATTTGTAGAAATTTTTCATTAAGGCGAGCGAATTCTCTCACTAAAAGTGAGTGTACAATACGATGACTTGGCTCTATAGTTACTTAAAAGAAACGATCTTTTAGTCTCTACAAATATATAGTGACACGTTTATTAGCACTAATAGTCGAAAATTAATTAAGTAGCATAATATAAAAGCTAGAGCTATTCCGTAACCATATATCATATTTGAACTTAATATTAAAATAATCAGTCAAATAAATTTTACATAGATAAAAAAGAAACAATATCTATTAGAATAAGCCTTAGCCTTACAATTTACTGGTACTCGGCCGGATTATAAGCATTATTCCGGAACGTATATCTTATCAACACCATGAGTACCTGCGATGATTAAAAGAATATAAACAAACATTACGTCACGTCTAAAGTGATTTACGTTTTATTTCAGTGGTCAAAAAAATATTTTTAATGGATATTACATATTTTTAATTTATGCCTTTTCTCGATAAAATATAGTTTTTACATCGCTAAAGTTTTAAATAAGTGTATCACGCACACAGCACGGTAGGTAGAGGGAACCTAATGTTAAGACACTCCGTTCCCCATTATCTGCGTCTCTGCGCCACGACGGTCTCTACAGTCAGTGTATTACAGAGAGATATAAAAAAAATGTAATTACTATAATAAATATCTGAATAAAGAAAGAAACTGAAAATATTGAGGGCTTACAAAAATCTTTATATCAAAAATTTAACGATACAAAAAATATTGATGTAAATCAAAGAGACAATTGTCACGTTCACCTAATTCAAAATTGTACAAATTCTGCTATAGTCTATAACTACATAATAAAATATTAATATAGAATACTATACCATATATAACTTATTGAGATAGAGTCTGCCTAGCCCCACTTACTGAGTTTTTAATGAACTTTATAATAATAATTATTCGGTTAATTAATTGTCTTGTAACATTTGAATCACATTGCATTGATGATTTTCCATATTTAAGGAAGTGTGTATGAAATATAGTATCCATTAATTTATTTATTTTCCTGTACCGGTAGCACAATAGCGTAATGTAAGTACTCGGAAAAATTCACTTGGTAATATAAGATGGAAATATAACCTTTAGTAATTAATGCTTCTAATGTAATAAAATGTGCATTATATTTTTATAATTATATGCACTATAAGCAAATATTGCAATAAAATATGCATTACGTTATCTATTTTTGCAAGAATGTAATAAAATTATGACTTAATGTCAAGTTTTTTCATTTTTAAAATTGTTCAGCTTCACGCTGTACCCCGCACACTGCAGGGTAGGCAGAGGGAACGTAGTGAAAGACACTCCGTTCCCCA
>DWAN01000289.1:0-26002 GCA_018230445.1 Heliconius hewitsoni | reverse complement strand
GCCTACCCTGCTGTGTGCGGGATACAGCGTGAAGCTGATTTATTTATTTTTTTTTTAAATAAAAAATATTGGAAAAGGTGTTAAATACACAATACAGCTACAAACCAGGATTCAAGATTGTACGTCTCGATTTGCGTGTCGATATATTACGAATTACACTTGTGTGAATTGTGAATCTAAACAGCCCACTACGAGCTGTATCTTATACAAAAGACCGTTATGGTGCAGTGGCATAACACCTGTACACGCGGAAGTTGTGGGTCAGATTCACTCGGGGGAATAAACTATTTTCATTTTCTCGCTTTTGTAATAAAATTAAGGGCCTGTCACGCAAACGTTCTAAAAATTGAGCGAAAAGTAGTAAATAAAGTGGATTAACACTAGATTCTCTCTGCCTACCATGACCATAGATTGCTGGATTCAAACCGGGACGTCAGTTTTTTAATTCATAATTTGAATTATTTTTGACTATTGCATTTAAAAGGTAATAAATAGTTGACTTTAACATGAATATTTTCGTTTTTCGTGTACCATTTATATTTAGGGTAGTTTTCGTTTAATTCAATTTATCGGGTGTGTCTAGCTGCAGAAATAAATATTTACAGTGATTTCGTTTTTCTTTTAGGGTATATTTGACAAAACAATCAGCGCTTTCGTTTTTTTTTTATTGACTATCCATTAACTTATCTTTTGACATAATGTACCGCGATAAGCGCGGTAAACCTTATTCGTCCGACCGGATTTGTGTGTCATTTCGAAAAACGAGACATTGACGTCCCTGTGCTATGTTTCGGGACACCAGGGCACACAAGCGAGAAACGAGACTGTTCCGTACAAAACAGCATATCTGGCCACGTAAAGCATGCATTTGTAAAACTTATACAGAAATATTCCTTAAATGTATAGAGATATACATGTTTTCATTTAAGTAACAAAGAAGAAAAATATTTTAGCAACATTACACGTACAGAAAATACTTTCTAGAATCCGTTATACCAACGTGAACGTAGCTAATTGAAACAACAGATAGAAAATTTATGATGCGTTAGTTTACGATGCGGCCATTGTTCACAGGGCTTTAATAAGGAAGTCAATATTTGTGGGCTCGTGGAGCGGCCGGTGCTAACACAACCCACTTGTGAGGCAAATAGGAAAATGGGCGAGTGGATGCAATTTTCACCTTCGCAGTAAAGTAAAACAAATTACGTTGTTTTTTTTTTTAAGTTCGGAATTCAAAAAACCTTTTCAATATGATTAATTAAATCAGCTTCACACTGTATCCCGCACACAGCAGGGTAGGCAAGGAACCTAGTGTTAAGACATTCCGTTCCCTTCGTCCAGTACTAGAGACATTGCGTGTTGAGTGGCGGAACTCAACACCGCGCTTTCCATCGACACCAGAGCGAAGAAATAAAAATTTATATTTTCATTTCTTGTCGAGTAACATTTCGTATAGTAATTTTTAAAATATCTTGTTAACCTAAACAATACAAAAACTAGATTAAATATTATATTTTGTACTCATGTATTTTAAAATAGACATTATGTTTAATCATAGAACTTTACCTTACAAAATTTCTATTGTAATTAATTTAAATGCAAAATAACGATTTTGTAGTTAATTAAAGTAAAAAGAATTAGTTATTTAATTAATAATTTCAGATAAATTATTTTGACGAGCTACTTAACAGGTCAATGTGGCGATGTGCAAGCAGTCTAGACTTACAGATGGAGTGTCTTTGAAGTGCTGCCAAGAATAACCAAAACAACTATCAAGGGTAGTTGTTACAATACTGATTAACATACTAAATGCTGATTAACATTTGTAACTCGGATTGATATATCTTAAATCATAATATTAAAAAAAGATAAGATTTTATCTCTACGGTAAAGAGTAGTGTTGTTCCCTTTGAAAACTTTTAGTCTCAACAATTGTTTACATATCACTAAGCCATTTAACACTGAAAAACATTTTTTTACCGATTTTTTAAATTAAATATTGTATTTACGGTATACTTGAGCGTGGCACGCGTCTAACTGACAAAGAACGTAGAATGTAACTCATCGGAAAACGGCCTGTGACGTGACGTGACGCAATGGATATTTGCAGGTATATAATAAGTATAAAATAAAAGATTTGTGATAAAAGGGATTACATAAATACCATAAATAAGAGACTTACTTAAAATATTTTATAAACGATAAGCTTATATAAAAATAAGGATATAAAACTCACATTATATAACGTTAAGGCGATGATTGCAGATTTGGTACCTATTAAGGGGAATGTATTATCTTTATTTCGCCGTCCTGGTTAGACAAAGTGTGGTGGCAAGTCACACCACTTAACACGCAAATGTCACGGAATCAGGTGGAAAGCGGAAAATGTACCATCTTGATTTTGTTGTTTACCAGTTGACCAGTACCAAGTTGACAGGTTTTAAGAAAACAGAGAGTTCTTACATACCTACTCTACAAAAGTAAATGAGGGGATGAATTAGGTAATAAAACAAATATTTTTAAGATTTGTTGCTCTTTAGACAAAAAATATTATTTTCTTCTTAATATGTATTTTAGCCCTGCGCCACGACTGGCGCACACAGTGTAACTGTAAACGCGACTGGTTGGGAGTATGACCCCACTTGAAAAAATGAAATATTTATTTCTGTTTCTTCTCTGTGATGTCGAGGCAAAGCGCGGCGTTGAGTTCCGACACTCAACACACAATGCCTCCAGAATTCGGCGGAAAGTGGAAAACGGTGTTTCTTAACACTAAGTTCCCTCTGCACATTGCACATTTAAGAATTATAATTCTGGTCTCACTTCAAAATGAAGTCTAATAAAACAATCTTGGGTACTGCTGTTTGAAGGAGAATACCAGGCAACTCTGTACCGATGATTCAGGTGAGTTGAAAATAGAATTTCTATTATCTCGCTAAACAGACTGATGTCATTCCGACATATATGTTTTACTATTAAAAGAAGAATGATTACAATTACAAAACAATAATAAAACTAGAATATACATATAATGACATAATTTCATAAGATCATTTAATAAATATTGTACTAATATTATAATACAAACAAACACACATATAAGCTACAATTTATGATGATTTTACTAATTTTCTTCGTAATATTCAACTATGTAATTTTTCAAACATGTCAATTAATTCGGAAAAAAAATCTACCTTGGCGTACGCTTCCTAAACCGTTGGAGTTACACGAACAGAGAATAGAAGAGAAACAAGACACACCGTAGGACTGTTTGCACTGAATAGTTCTAAATAAAAGCTCGCGACACTCGGGGAAAATAATTTGGAGCATTTGAGCGTTTTTTCAGGATAGTCTCACATACAGCTCAACCGATAAAAATATAGTTTTTTATATTGTAAAACGGGTTCCTTAACATTTAGTGTTAGTCTTATTTAAATCGATTCATAAATAAAAATGTAATCCATGCAACAATATGGCTACAAACTAAGCGTTCTATTGAATGGGCTGAAACCTTTGGTAGAGAAAATTTGGTAAAAAAGAGTACAAGAACCATGATAACCATTTTTTTTTTAATTTTCCTAATTTATTAAGTCGATGACGCTTCGGTGACGTGTGAAAGTGTCTGTCCATACGCAATAACTGTAGTTGTGATTTCCACTCAGGGAATATTCGGGAATTTAAAATAAATTAGTAATTTCAGACTAATTTGTTCTTAGTTTTTTTATACTTTCCCTTGACGAGTAAGGCATTAAACTTAATTATAATGAAAGATTATTTTTACACCAAGCCAGCGCATATAATTGAAATTGTGTCCAAAAAGCAAAATATATAATAAACATATTACAAGCACAGTACTAGAAAGGATAAGAAAATGAGGCGTGTCGCGTATATTTCAACACGGTCTAACGAAGGAGACCGGAAGATAATCAAGCTAATTGAGCCAAGGGACTAATTACTAATATTATCATCGTATGTCACGGATTTAGGGGGCATGGGGGTGGAGTATTAGTGTGAATAATCAATGAATGCTTGAAATAAAATTTAAACGTAATTAATAAACGTTTCAGGGGTGAGAACGTGTCAAATTTAATTTGCTTGATATTTTTTATACCTTCACGTACCGCTCAAATGCCGCCGAGTTATGTATTGCGATAGGTAGGTACTCATCGCCGCGCTTTGTTTTCTTACGAGGGAGAAGAAATTTAAATAATTTATTATCCCAAATGGGAACCGAGCCCACAATCGTCGAATTTAGTGTGCCGCTGCGTCACGATGGCTTCCAAAACGACGGCAAAAAATATATCTCTATATGTAACCATTATATTTACTTTAATTGAACTTTAATACCACAAGCTTTTGGTACAAACGTGATTTTGGACGCGTAACTGCGCTTTTATGTAATTTTATTATTCGGAAAATATAAACTATTTGTACATGTATTGTTTAAATATTTTATTCACAGTGTATCAATAATGTGATAAGTACTTAAAATAGCTATTAGTTCTAAAGGTTATTCGGCTGTAAAGTTTGTTTGTTTGTTTAACTTCATGCTGGATTCCGCACATAGCAGGGTAGGCCGAGGGAACCTATTAAAACAATTGCGTTCCCAATTTCCGCAGAATTCTGGAGGTATTGCATTGAATTAAATATTGCAATAAATATATTTGTATTAATTTGAAATATCCTAGTAAAAACCCTATAAGAAATCATCACCCTGTCAGAATTATTGAAATATAAATAAAAAAGTACAGTGTATAGTGTTTAGGTTTGCATTTGTAGCTGTACAATTAAAGAACAAACAACAGTTATAAAGTACAATTATGAAATAAATATATCAATGATTGTTTTGTGTTTACGCTTGGAGCACCATGATCAAAGAACCATCATATTCTGCGTTTTCTTAGTAAATATTTACATAATTTTGTATAGAGTAGTTAATTTTTATTTCCAAAATTCAATTCAGGAATGTCTATTAATTTAAATGAATACAGTAAATATCTTATTTCTTATGTTTTATACTTATTTATTCTTGTAGTTGGGTCATTAAGGCTTTTTATGATATTGCTAGTAAGGTGGGGTAGCTTCGATGGTGGTCATTAATCATGTCAATATAACAGATATCCAGGTAATAATGATAAATGCAGCAAAGACGACTGATGTAAAAATATGTTTTTGTATATGTTTAATATTGTAACATAAATTTTCATTTTACTTTAAATAACAAATATTATCAAAAATTAACAACAGTTTGATATTTCACTGTCTATAAAGGTATTAATTGTGTAATACTTATTTAGAAAATGTTTTTAAATTAAGTTAATTAATAATTTTCGAGCAAAAGTATGATAAGACCTCAAGATAATTTAAAAACAAGAACTTCATTAAAGACACAACCTTAATTAAAATATTTCTATATAAAGTAAGTATTTATGAAAATCTTGTAAATTAATGAACTATAATCAAAATATTTATAAATTCATAATTTAAGTACTAGAAATAAATTTATGAAGAAGAAAGCTCTAATAATAATCTGACATATGTTAGACCAAGAAATAAAAAATATTTGAAATATGTTATGGAATAAAGTATGGATATATTTCATATCATATTCCAAATGTTTTAAAGATGAAATAGATATTGTATGTAAGAAAAGCCTGACAGAATTCAGCCTATTGTTACATACCCTATGTAATAGTGTAGTGTCTCACTGCAAATATGTTGACTGACAAGTGGTCAGTATAATCCCCAATCAGAGTACAAAGATTTTCATTTCTCCACACGGGTTTTAATCTCAAATTCAGACATAAAGAGGGGAATGGAATCTTTTGACTCTAGGTTTGTCTTCAATTGCTTTGCAGCTGCTGTGAAGCTGCTATACTGAGAGCTGCTGCTGTATTTGATATTTTTATTATATGGAAACATTCATAAAATTTGATATGGTTGCAGCAAAGAATAATAAAGAAAATGTCCAACATATTTTTCCCACATTTAGCCTATTGTTTTGTGCTGACTTAAAAATATATGTCTATCAGAAAAAGTTGAAAAAATTAAAAAAAAATTGAGAATAATGAAAAATGTTTTTTTTTATTTTTTGTTATATGTTATTTGATAAAATAATTAAAATATTTTTTAAACATGATTCAAATCAATTTACGATTTTAGGTTCAATCTTTGTATTTTCTGTACTGTTTTGTCATCATGTGGTCATCATCTAAGTATTGAATGATTTAAATGGTTCAAAGTCTCCTAATGCAGATCCAGGTGGTGTATTTGTTAGAAATTTAATTAGACGATAGCTACAATAATTACTATTTAATGTGTGACATTAAAGAATAACATAAGCTACCTGATCTAATCCAGAAAAAATCTTTTGCAGTTTACAAAACAATCTATATAGACACTAAAAATTAAAAAATAAATAAAACTGTGTTACTACAAGCAAAATACAACTCAAAGGTTCAATTTAGACCACTTTTTATGCAATCCTAACTATAATTATTTAACTATATGTTTCTTTAATAACTATATGTATGTTATTTATACATTTCTAAAAAAATATTTTTATTTCTTAAGTGTGGTATAACTTTGAAATTGTTAAAAATATGTAATTAATAGCATTGTCTCTTGCTAAATGATAATTCTAAGTAATTATCTGTTGGTAGCAGAAATTTGTAACAACTACTACGACTAACCCTACAGAGATGCTCAGATCACAAATGAGTTGTAATATGCTTATTAAAATTTAGACGTTGTAAAATAACATATGGCTTAATGGTCAGAGTTCAGAGTAAGAGTAGGTTTAAATCCCGCTACATTAATAATTTTATAAGAATTTAAAAAAGTATTTTTTTTCCTAAATTTGTTAACAATATAAAATTTATATTGAATTAATAGTTTGTATTAGAAGTGTAACTAAATAAAGCTTAATATTATAAAAAGCTTAAATTAATAAATAATCTAATAACAATATTCTTTATTGAAATTAATTTTGTATTTCCAGATTTAAACAAAAAATACCTTCAAAATTATAAGGTATAAAATACCCTACCCTACAACAAGATAATATAACTAAGTTATCACTTAAATAATTTAGTGTTTTCCGATATGGATTAATTGTTGTAAAAAAATTTGGGTTCAAGGAATAATACTAAATAAAAATAAAAATTATTAACTGTAGTGATATCTATTTATAGCAAACAAAAATGACTTCATTTCTAAATAAAACACGTCATTACGTAGCAAACCAAACAGGTTATATGATGATAACAAGTCACTTACCTAAGTCATCCATTGTAATGTTTCAAGACACTTGATTAAATCAGAATATCAAAATAAATGTATTATAACATAACTCAGCAACACAGATAGTTTTCAATAATTATTTTGATAAGATTTAAACCTAATTAATGAAAAATAAACTATAAAATATAATCCAAATATGGCAAATTATTTGAAGTTGGCACAATTGTCAAAATGTCACAGCTACGAATTTGGGGCTTTTTGACATCAGTGTTTATTAAATTGCCGGGTCACTAAAAGACAGTGGCATCAAAATTGTTATTCTTAATCAAAAATTATGTCTTTTTAAAACCTGCTTGAAAAGCTGAAATTTTGTTGTGAGATATAAGCTTATACATTATAATGCACATTTCTTGAGGGGGTCTCAATAAACCACCCCTATTCAATTAAAAAAATGGAGTTCACTAAAAATGTGTTTATAAGGACAATGATAATTGGTGAGAATAATAACAAGCCTCTAAAAGAACATAACGCTTTGTGACATTTCTTCTAAAATTGTCATTTTTAAAACCAGAGTGTAAAGCTGAAAATTTGCCGTGGGATATCATCTTGATATTATAAAGCACGCCACTTTAGTGGCATCTATGAATTACCCTTATTAATTTTTTAAAAAAATACAAAAATTGTGTTAATACGGACAATGACAATTAGTGTAGAATAATGATAGAAGCAACTGGAAAAACGATGCAACCAACAATGATATATATATGTAAAGAATTGAAATTAAATACTCACTTAATTAGCTTCACGCTGCATGACTACTGGGAAATTCAAAGAGAACGAAGCGCCAAACGCTACGGTCTCTACATAACTCTTTCACCTTATTCACTGTCATCAACTTCTTTATAAATTCGTCATGGTTTTTACGTGACTTTCTTCCAGTATCTTTGACGCTGTGTTTTCGAAGGTCAACAGGGAGATTTCCCTACCTCTGTTACCACTCACTTTTCCTACATAAATCTTTTTTGCTATTCAATCAACACCAATTCATCAGCACGTTCTTCTACATTCTCACCGTGAAAAGTATGATTATTTATTTTTAGCGGATCAGTATATTTGCTTAGGATACTGTCCTGAGAACAGACCAATACATATTAGAACAAGGGAGGGACTAGAAAAAGGGTCGATCTTCATTTGAGCCAGCCACACGAGAGGTCCAAACTTGGAATCGAATTATCGCATTAGAAGCTGGAAGTTTTAAGATCCATCGATTAATTAGGAATAAGTGCTTCTAAAATAATAGACACCTTTGAAACAAAAAATAGAAATGTCCTCGTTTTCATTTACAACAAAAATATGTAGTAATTGAAAACGAGGTATAAGTAAAAAACAGGATAAATGTTAGGATTGTAAAGTGAAAGACAGTGTCGAGAAAAAGAAGCATGTTAGGATTATAAGGCCTCAGATATATCTTTTTAAAAAAGAAAAAGGAGAGAAGGCTACAAAAGCACCAAACGAAAATTACTGATAAAGATGAAGCGTGAACGTTTTAAGAAAGAAAGAAATAAAATGTTAATGAGCAACATTTCTAACGAAATTTAAATGATTCCCAAGGTTGCTTAGTAGTTTACCACACGTTTTACAACAGTGAGCAGAATTTACAATAAGATGTATGTACTCGTATGTGATAACGCCTCTGCCTCATTTAGCAAAGACGCCGAGTTTTGATATTGCAGATGGCGAAATTAACATGCAAAAAGTTGGACTTGTTCTAGTTTTTGTGCAACTTACGCTAAAAAACAGGGGAGATCCCAGACGATTATCAGTTCCAAGCGAAGTACAGGCTTCATGCCTTTGTATAAAGGCAAAAGTTCACAGACACACTGCAAGCTAGAACTATCAATTTATATATAATTTTATACTTACATAAGCTTTTTTTATAGTAGCAGCTTATTTTTGTACTGTTCTACACAGAAAAAACAGTAATCATAGTTATAACGTTTTCATTACACTGAAGATTGAGAAGAAGACTGTTATATGGCATGAAAATTCAAAAGAATTAAATCCGAGAAGAATTCACGGACAAAATTTAGTCATAACTGGCTTAAACATAAAAAGTTCATCACATGAACTCTCGTAACCTATATACCTATTAGAAATACTCGTATGTACCTTTATATATAAATTAATTATTTTCAACTAGCGTCATTGACTTCTTTTACCATTATGCTGGCGATGACGTCGCTATCAATGATGTACTTATTTATATAAAACAAACTTTATCAAAACTGTTGAAACTTTATCAAAATTCATTCAAAGTACATGCAATGTGCTGGTTGCAGATTTTATTCAAAACATAATTATAAGTATATATTAATGATTACCAAAATATTTGTAGTCTAAAAGTAGTAAACAAAAACGATTGATGAGCTAAAATTAAGAGAATGCAGCTTAAGACTCATCTCTGCGTTGCTAAAGCTTCCGTGGCGTCCACCGTGGAAGAATAAAGCTTTGCATGCTTACATTATTATAAAACAAAATAAATCTCTGTATTACGTTAAATAACTTCATTCGTGGCTATATTTAAAACAAAAACTCTACCGACAATGATATATGTTACATTTTTTTAAAGATTTTCTTAAAATATATTTTTACAAATATTTAATTATTAAACTTGTCCAGACTACTTGTTTATTATTTAGTTAAGTATTTAATATAATATATATTTTCTTAATTTCTTTTCTTTTTATCTTAAAAAAAGGTTTATTTTTTTATCTTCTTAAAATAATTAACTATTAATGAGTAAACATAAAGAACTTGAAATTTCTGCATTTCGGAAAACCGCAATAAAGTCAACTGCAATAAAATATTACACATTGCCTATTCTATATATTTTAAATATACTAAAAATTATTATTTAGAGAAAAAAAAATATAGTTTATTCTTAATTACTATTTATTTGTACTTTCTTACAACATACTACGGTATTTTTTTAACATGGAGTTGCAAGGTTATATATAAAATACAACTTTTATCTTTTTCATATTATTTTATATATATTATATATAGTTTATGTAATTATGCTACGAGTCCAAAGATTAGGAAGTCCTAATTTAACTGTTTTTATGCGGTGAGTGGGTGGACTCAACAGCTCGGTGAAGACAATACATCTGCATATTACAATATTTTAAAATACGTTCATTCATTGATTTTTTTTACGCTGCATAAAAGTTGAGTAGCCCTGTTACAGGTATCATTTTTAATCTGTAGTAACAGTCTAATGACAAGAGAAACTTGTATATTGGTATTTACTATCGATTAGTAAAATTTGTGGGCGATAAATACGCCCAGTTCTTGTTTTATTATATATTTCTTACATAAAACTTTTTAATTAAGATGAGTAACACAGGAGAACAACTGACTTTGGCGAGAGATATAAAGAGAGCTATAGAATTATTAGAAAAACTTCAACAAAGTGGTGAAGTGCCAGCAACAAAATTAGCTGCATTACAAAAAGTATTACAAAGTGATTTTTTAAACGCTGTTAGGGAAGTGTATGAGCACGTTTACGAAACAGTAGACATTCAGGGATCAGCTGACATTCGGGCGTCAGCTACGGCTAAAGCTACCGTAGCAGCTTTCGCTGCTGCAGAAGGCCACGCTCATCCTCGAGTCGTTGAACTACCCAAGACTGAGGAAGGTTTGGGATTCAATGTGATGGGAGGAAAGGAACAAAACTCTCCTATATACATATCTAGAATAATACCTGGAGGGGTTGCTGATCGTCATGGAGGACTAAAAAGAGGTGATCAATTACTTTCTGTAAATGGAGTGTCTGTCGAAGGAGAGAATCATGAAAAGGCTGTAGAATTATTAAAACAAGCAGTAGGGTCTGTTAAGCTTGTTGTCCGTTATACACCAAAGGTTTTGGAAGAGATGGAAATGAGATTTGATAAGCAAAGAACAGCTAGAAGGCGTACTAACTATAATTAGATACAAAATTTAACAAATATTAAAAAAACCTCTTGATATTATATGTTTATAATTATTTATGTGAATAAATGTTTGTGCTGTTATGAGTATAAAATATGATTGGAAAGGAAAATGAATAAATTAACTATGTAGATAAAATTTGATGCTTTGTAGATTTATTAATTAGTTAAGTGTTAATCTGTGTGATATTATTTAAGCCTCTTTAATTGTGGATCAATTTTTTTTAACAGTTTTACATTGTATTTGACCAACACAACATACACATTATTTACTTAATATGCAATGTAAGTAAATGAGTAGTTAATTTTGTAATCACAATTATATAATTAATTAAATTCAATTTATTCATTTAGAGTATTGTTTTTGTTAACTCTTCACAAGGGATGAAATAAATTCTAATTAAATTCTAAATATATTTTTTATTTACCAAGTTCATATTTACAAATATATATATTAAATATTACCATGCATCAAAAGTACCAAAGTTATATTTGCTGTCCTTTTTTGCTTTCTTAGTGGGCACTTCTTGGTTTTTAGTTTTGCTGGTAGAGGAATGTTCTTGTAAGTTAAGATATTTTCCCACTCCATCTCTGAATACTGTGAGTGGTTGTTTATTTGCTTTCTTAGGTTTCACACCAGATTGTGCCTGTTTCTTTGATTCCTCTGCTCTTTCAGCTGCTATCTGTAAAGACAAAAAGAATATATAGAAAGTTGTACTGTATCTGAAAGTACATTTATACATTTGTATAACAGCTTCAAAATTAATTACTTAAATTAAAATAACATATCTTTTACAATACATTATATTTTCTTAAGTGTCTGACTGTCACTAAATATGTAATGCCTTAAAAATATGCTAAAAAAAAGTTAAGTAAATAATACAATTCTTACACAAAACAATTTCCAATATTAAGTAAATACCTGGCTTTAAAATACAAAACATTGCATACCTGTTCCTCAGCTTCAGCAAAAGGGTCAACAAACACTTGAGCAACTTCTATAATAATATCTTCAATAGGTCTGTCCTTGTTATCTACTTCTACGTGTTCTATTGCATTTAGTGTGTCAAGGCCTCCAACAACTTTGCCAAATATGGTGTGCTTGCCATCCAGTTGTTTACAGGAGCGAAATGTGATGAAGCTTCAAAATAGTAGAATTTATTTATGTTTATGCTGGATTTTGTACATGTACATTAGAGCAGGCAAAGAGAATCTAGTGTTAAGACACTTTTCGCTCAAGTTTTAGATATTATATATTGTAGTGATGCAATTCAAAACCAAGCTTTGTCTTGTTACCCAATTGAAAAAAATAAAAATAATTCAGTACTAAGTCGGAATCTACATAACAACCATTGTGTTTACAGTCACACTCTGCTACAAAGATCTCATAAACATTAGGTGGTCAAAAAAAGTTTAAATAAATTAATCTTTTATTTATATGTATATGTACATTTTTACAGTTACTCAAATGCACTTTACTTACAATTGTGATCCATTTGTGTTAGGACCAGAATTAGCCATAGATAATATTCCTCTGCCAGTGTGGTGTAAATTTGGTTTGATTTCATCTTCAAATGGTTTCTTCCATATTGACTCACCACCTAGGCCTGTTCCAGAGGGGTCTCCACCTTGAATCTGTTTACAATAAGTAAAAACAAATTATTAAAAACTAAAATGAGAAATGCAATATCTTAAGAATAGATTACATTTATTATGTGGGGAATAAAATGAAGCAACAAATACAAAACTAACATGATTTTAAAAAACCATCTTCTCTTTTACAGAAGTAAGAACTTTACTAACCATAAAATTTCTAATAGATCTGTGGAATTTAGTGCCATTGTAGTATCCACTGAGGCAATGCTTTATGAAGTTGTCACATGTTTTAGGAGTTACATCACAGTATAGCTCAAAATTTAATTGACCAAAATTTGTGGCTAGTCTCACGTAACCTGTAAGAAAAATATATTTTTTTAGCTTCACGCTGCTGTATCTTGCATAGCACCATCAAAATATAAACTTAAATTTTTTTATAACTTATAATTTTAAAAAAATATACATAATAAAGATCTTAATATAGAGCCAAATTAAATATAAATTTCGCAAAGATTTCGTAAAGTACAGTTGTGCAGGTTCCCACTATAATAGAAATTGTAGAGATGTGAATATTAAATAATACCAAAATGAGGAAATGAAAGTCACACCCACAACTGTCACATTTACAGTCAGATGCTGACCTGCTACACCATAATGGTCATGAAATTAATAACAAATATTTACCTTTTTTCTTAACCCTCTCATATTTGATGTCATCATCAGATATAATTGCAGCTTCATGTACAGTCTCAGGGACCATTGCTGTTGATGTGAAGCTGGCTGCAACTTTACCAGTTGAATAATGGGCGGCGTTGAACTTATCTGCAACCTGTGGAATTATATAGTAGAATTAAAGGAAAATGTTTCGCTTCACGCATATAGCAGGGTAGGTGGAGCAGACTTAGGGTTAACGCACTTCATTCTTTCTTTTCGCCCAATTTTCAGGACATTGCGTGTCGAGTTCTGCCACTTAAAAAATTTGGGCGGAAAACAAAGTGCAGATTGTTTTAGCACGAGATTTGCTCTGTCTACCCTGCTATGTTGGTTTAACTCAGTAGAGTGAGGTCAGATGTGGCGAAGGGGCAAAAAATGTGACCGTAAACGCGACTGGCTGTGTGTATGAATTGTGTGGACTGAATTTCGATCACTACTCGAGAAATTAAATATTCATTTAAATTTATATTTCCATTTCTTCGCTCTGATGTCGAGGCAAAGCACAAAAAACGTTCCGCCACTGAACACGCAATGCTTCCAGAATTCACCAGAAATCTGCCTATCCGTCGGAATGTCCTACGGAACGTATGAAAGGAAATCTTCCTCACCCTGAATGCATGCTGTAATGACAAATAGAAATCAACCCTGATGTTTATTAAAAATATATTTTAATAAAAATTAATACCTCTTTTTTAACTTCCTTAACTTCTGGTGCTTTATACTCCTTTTCTAATTCTTCTAAAATATCTTTTGTTTCAGCTGATACTGTCTTTAATCTCGCATGTGGATCTTTTTTCATAGCAATTTCCTCTATAAATCAAGTTATTAATAATAATATAATATTTTCATAGAATATATATATTATTTGAAGTTATTAATACTAATTATAATAAATAATGATGTTTTTTTTTTCTTTTAAATGTTTTTTACGTTGGCCTACATATACACCTTAAAAAACTAGTTTGATAACTAAAGTAAAGATACCAAGTCCCAATCATAATCAAAGGGTAAAGCATAGACTATGCTTACCAATATAGCCTTCTTTATTAACTTAGGCATACAAATGTCAAGTCACATCTTTGTACACAAACAAGTTCACATTTTGTATTACATACAATTATATTACTCAGATTACTCAGATTTGACGTCAAAAGCGATGCCAATGACACTTCTGGTAATGCTTATTATATTTTAGTAGTAAATTATATATATATATATATCATGACACTATTTGCTCTCTGATTACCCTGCTATGCAATAAAAAGCAAAAAGTGGTTTTAATTAAAAGATGGTACCCATAGATGTGGGTTCGATTCACATGGGGGGTAATGAAATATTAAATATTATCATTTCCTCACTCTTGTTACGAAGCAAAGTGCAGCATTGAGTTCCACCACTCAATATGAATGCCCCAAGAATTCATTGCAAAGTATGTCTTTACACTAGGTTAAGTAAAAAACCATTTTAAATATATTCTTAGCCAAATTAACTTAGTTGGCAATTTTGACTTTTAAGTCTGCTTTTTTTTATTTGTCTTATACTTATTACAATTACCTTCAGTTTCCACTCTTAAATTATTTTTAATATGATGAAAATTTGATATATTGAATTTTCCCAAATTGTTAGGGTCCTGTATTGTAATGATATCAGATCTAACAAAAGGTGTATCATTGATGAGGTCCTTGTAATTCTTGCCTTTAATATTAAGTTGTTCCACAGCTTCATAGCAGTATACATTACCACTGGTTTGTATCGCAACAATGTGTGAATTTTTAGTAAAAGGTTTGAATAGAACAGGACAATGATAATCATCTTGAACATTTTTGAAGAAATTAAGCTTAGTAAGACTTTTTATATCCAATTTCTGTGAAGAAAAAATATTTTGTATTACATAAAATTAATATCATTTATTTTTCAACTTCATGATGTATCCTGCATATAACAGAATAGGCAGATAGAACTTCATGTCAAAACATTATCTTACCTTTCCAGTAACTGGATTTATTTTAAACTTTTTCACAAACTCAATAATAGCTTGTAACTCAAATAAATTTCCATCGTTATCACAGTAAGGATCTTCAAATGGTTGTAGGCACAAAGAACAATGATCATAAGGTAGTCTTCGGAATGAAGTATCTTCTTCTACTGCAGTTCCTGATCTTTTACCACCATATAAAGTTGTCCACTCAGTATATGTAAGGTACCTGTAATTTGTAATGCAGAAAGATATATATTTTTTCAAATACGTTTGAATACGTATTTCATTAAAGTAATGGATATTCCATTATAAGAGGTAGTGGTTTTTATGTTACATTTTATCTTTTTGATGTTGTCGTTTCCCCATTTTGTAAGATTTTTATTGTCTATTTTATTATAATAATAATAAATTAAATTTATATCAATAATTCTAAATCTTTAGTCAGAATTCAACTCTGTGTAACTGTAATGTAAATTTTGTAAAATGTATTTTACAAAATTTTAGCTAGGAAATAAACATAATTCAATTTTGAGCTCTGACACATCACAGATAAACAAAATATTTTTTTTATACATTATGAAATCAAAGATCCTACATTACCAAAGTGGTAAAATATGTATGTTAATAATTAAAATTGAGAGTTAAGAATCTTAATTAAATGTTTCTTGTTTCCTCAGTAAATGAAACATTGAATGAAAATTGTCCTACTAATATTAGTTTTAGTAATGTAAAATAATATTTTTTTATGGAATGAAAAAGGAAATGATTTTTAAATTTATTCATCGCTTAAGTAACAATAATTATACCGTATGTTATGGTACCCACTAAATAAATAAATAAATTTGAAATAGATAATATATTTTTCATTTACGGCAACATGCCGGTTATTTTTTTAATTTATAATAACATGTCGGAAATTGGTTGTGCTTTGTGAAGTTGTTTAAATTTACTTTGGATTTACTGTGTAGATATATTAATTTAGTTACTATTTTTCCTTATTATAATCTTACAAAAGGTAATTACTGTGACTATGTCACAATATTGAGAAATTTCTAAAATTTAATATGTTGTTTTTGTTTTAAACGTGTGTGCGTTGGTGACTTTCAGTTGTGCTGGTAAGGTTGATTTACAAATGGACGAAATGTGGTAGAAGAGGACTGAAGCTCTTACATCTTTACGGGGACAAGAGAATTCAAGCTTTAGTTTCAGTAAGGTATACTAAAGCTTATTGATAAGTTTCACAGACAATAAAAAAAATCTTAATCTCATGGGAAAGTAACAAGCTGCTTATTTGCGCTTTGCAGTTCGGAGCATCTAACACCGAGTCGCATTTAATATCATATCACACAAATTGTACATATTCTGGATCGATTTCTTTGTCTTCTATTGAGTGTGCTTTTGGATACATATATTTATTAGAGTTATCTCGGTGGTTGGCAAAAGAAATTGTAAATTATCGGATAACGCCAGCCCACAAGATGGCCGACTGTTATTCGTAAGGTACAAATAATATTTTTACACTTAAAACATCTGTTGAAGCAATTTTATTATTTTCCTTTGCTAGTTTGAGTTATATTATATTGTCCATTTTCAATTGTTTGCATTTAAATGTGTAAATCAAACACATTGTGTAAGAATGCCTTTGTTCTATACAACATGAATTCTTTTGAAAATGATTGTTTTTTTTATTGATCATTTCATTATTTGGCTATTTCAATTTAAATTAATGTTTATTAGTCTTTTGTTTATGGCTAAGTATTGTGATATTGACATCTTAATTCATTTATTATTTTATTTTTATAGAAATTTGTATTTTGCTGCACACCTTAATTTTACAATATTAAATTGACTTTATAATAAATATTTAAATGATTGTAGAATTTTTTTTTAGTTAATTATTATTCTAATGTTTCATGGATATGTATGTCCAAGAGTTACTGAGACACATAGTTTAAATAAGTAATAAATTTTGCTTTTTAAATATATATATTATATCATTGAAATATTGTTAGTAACTCATATAAAGTATAACATTTGTTATGTAACATATCATATATAAGCTTGAGTTGGCTTTTAACAATTGCTTCTATGTTTAGCAGATTAAGTTTTGATGGTTTTAGATAATGTCTGGTGCGTCTGGTTCATCAGGGAGTGGAACAGGTCGTGGTCGGGGCAGTGGAGCAGTTGAGAGCAAACCAGAGTCAAAAGAAAATAAGCCAAATCCTAAAATGTCGAAGGCGCTTGGTACGTCAGCTAAGAGGATCCAAAAGGAATTGGCAGAAATCACACTAGATCCACCTCCTAATTGCAGTGCGGGGCCAAAAGGAGATAATCTATATGAATGGGTATCCACAATACTTGGACCACCTGGGTCGGTGTATGAAGGTGGAGTTTTCTTCTTAGACATACACTTTTCTGCAGAATACCCTTTTAAACCTCCTAAGGTAAGATAAAAATGCATTCAATTCTATTATTATATATTTGAGTGAAATTTTAATTTGCTTACATACTTATTATATATCATAACACTTCATGAAAAACATTATCTTTCCTAAATAACTTTTTTTCATACTTACAAAATAAAAAACTGAGAATGAGCTTCGTTTTATAATTTTCTGTACTAATATAATACATTTTGAATTTGTTTGTTTAAACGCTATGATCTCTGGAACTACGGGTTGGATTAACTTTTTTTTTGTTTTATCTGAATAACACTCCTCAGGAGTGCTATAGGCTATATAACACTACAGTTTAATTTTTAGTTACTCTTAAATAACAAAATAACAATAATTAGGAATGCCATTGTATTACATTAACTGCATGTGCTGTAAAATAGTTAAATATATGTAAGAACATTGCACTAAATCATTTGATTTTATTAGTTCTAAAATATCTTTTATAAAAAAGTTACAATTAGGCATTTTGTGACAATAAATTATTGAAAATTTCAAGGTATACATATATTTCACTGTTTTAATGTGACAAATATATTGAAATTTACGAGTGAAAGTTATTCCATCATTGAGGAAATTTGAAGATGAGCTTTCGCTTTTATAGCATGTAACTTGGATGTGTATTTTTCGAGAAAATGTAAAATTGAACTAATTCAACACTGTTTACGGTCGCAAAGGACATCCTCGCCACTGATGACATCCTCTCAAGCAACCACATAGTGCTTGCTTATAAATTATATAATCAAATGTTGGCAAATGCAGCATTATAAAGTAATTATAGGTGACATATAGATGAAGCCACGAATGGGTCTATGCTAATTTCATGAAATAATTTATATGCAGCATTTAGTGTATGTAATATTCCACAATATTTTACATCAATGTCACTCTTTATTCTGTAATCACAGTAATAAAATAAAAATAATTCATTCCCACCAGTGGAATTGCATCTACAACCATTGAATTGCAGTCATATGTTGTGCTGCTGCAGCCCAACAGCCTCATTTATTGAAGTCATCATTGATATGACTATTTTATTGATTAAAATATTTTTCATTGATTTTAGGTAACATTCCGAACTAGAATATATCACTGCAATATAAACAGTCAAGGTGTTATATGCCTTGATATTCTTAAAGACAACTGGTCGCCAGCATTGACCATATCTAAAGTACTACTGTCTATATGCTCACTATTGACTGATTGTAATCCAGGTATGTTTCACTGTTATTTTTGTATAGAAAAATTTATATTTTGCTGTTATTTATTAAAAGAAATTAATAAAATATGTAAAATAAAGTAAATTATATTTTAATAAAAGAATTGACTCTGAGATCTGAAACTGTTATTAACTGTATTGTCTGCTTAGCTTTATAGTTTATTCTTTATGAAGCCGATAAAGAATAATGGAGCATACTATGCAAAAAGAACCTAGTGTTAAGACACTCTGTTCTTCAATTTGTACCTCAGTTCAAGACATTGCAAATAATGCATTCTTCATAGTGAGGATTGAACCTACAACCATCAATAAAAACAATGGTGTCAATGTTCTGTTTTAATTTAATGCAATATATTCACATTTTTATTTATGTGTATTAGTCAAGTTAAACAGTGTTATGCAAATAAATATTTTACATATAAATATTTATTTTTTACATATATTGATAAAAATAATTATAAATATTTCATTTTACTGAATATAACATTTTTTAATACTTGTTTAATATGTATGTATATTCAATTTTACTCATATAATTTATGATCTTTTAAATTATCATAAATTATGTGCCATTGTCTTTTTATAATAAAAGATTGTCATCAATCAAATTATTATAAGTGTATGTAAGTGTGGTATTTACTCTATAAATAAAAAAAAAATCTAAAACTTAGGAATATTTTATCTGTTATGAAAACATATGCATATCATATTAAATATATATAAGTGGTTATCACAGTAGTTATTGGGCAATTTACACTAAAACTTATGATATACATGAAATTATTAAATAAACTTCATGGAACAGAATCACAGTTTTATGTTGGCTGCACTACTGCTACATATTTTTTCAACTTCAGACTGTATCCTATGTAAAACAGGGGGCTAGACAGACAAAACATAGTATCAAGACACTCCATTCTTTGCTTTGCACCCAGATTCGAAAAGTGAAAAGTTGCATGTCTCAATGGCTTGAGATCATTTTTCTTTGATTCATTGTCCCAACTTGGGACAGTGAAATTCAATCAGTCGAGATTATGTCGCATATTAGCCTCAACATTAATACTTTGAAATCAATAGTGTAATTGCCAAATTATTACGTTTATAACTACTATACTAACAAAAAGGTAAATACATATTTCTTTATTCCAGCTGACCCTCTTGTAGGGAGCATCGCTACACAGTATCTTCAGAATCGTGAGGAGCACGATCGCATAGCGCGCCTCTGGACCAAGCGCTATGCGACATGATTGCCTTTACTCTCCCTTATCCCCGTACAACACCCCCTAAAATCCCCCCGTTCATACCAACTGATGTGGTAACACAGGCCACTCTGGATGTATGCACCTTTTTATAAGGAAATAGTTTTTTTTTTAATTTAGATTTTGATCTAGGCCTAATTTTATAGTGCCTTAAGTGTTGTTATGACACTATATTGTTAGGCAGTTCATTTTTTTACATTGGTCTCTAATTTGAGTTATGTTACTTTTTTTTTAATCTTTTATTACTCAAAGTGCATACATGCAAAATGGCTTTTGTATCTAGTTGCAGTTAATGAGTTTTTGTTAATGCTTGAACGGTATGACTGTATTATTTTTAGGTGATGATTTTTTAGTTATCCATTAATCTGTGTATACATAGGGTTACACAATATTATGTAGTCTTAAAATATGCCACTACAATGTGACGATCTCATCGGTCTTATTCATAAACTTTACGGTGGTTTAACTAAATCTAAAGCTTAAACAACCGTTTATAAATGAGGCCGTGTGTACTAAGTGTTTATAACTACTTAAGTGTTTCTTCCGCGCGGTTTTGTAGGTCCCACGATATTTTGATATTCATCTAACTGTAAGTCTATACATAACTCCGAAATAACAATTTATTTTTATGATTAATTAATAAAATATGTAAATACAAAACGCATACTGTGTCCAATGAAGAATTTTTTTAATGATAATATGAATATGAAGAATGATATACTCAGATATCTCAATAAGCATATTTACTTGGTTTTAGTCACTTGTTGTTAGGGATTTTTGGTGTATTGCACATTAGGAACAATAATATTACACTATTCTTTTATTTTTTGTTATTTGACTTAAAAAAAAAATACACTAAAGAAAGAAGGTGCTAACCAAGTCAATAGTCAGTTGTAAACACACGTGATAGAATTCAACGTACCTTGATGAGAAGGTCCACTAGATCATATAGCACTTTGAATTTTTTTTTGTATAAAAGATATCTTGAAAACTTTGTAATTTGCATTGTCATTTATTTAATGATAATTAAATTGTTTTTCTCAATTTATGTATTTTAAATATATATTGTTCCAGTGTGTAATAATTTCTTTAACTGACTAGTATGTGATGATTAATTATAAGGTTATTAACTACAACTGCCAATCGAATGTCTCCTTTTTGTATCGAGTCTCCTTGAATGTGCTTCGATATTTTTTTTATCTTAAAAAAAATTTTTTTTTGATGTTGTCGTGGCGCATTGGCACAGCTACTGATTGTAAACGATGGTTGTGGGTTCGATTCCCACACGGGGGAAATAAATTTTGTTTTCGTTTCTCTGTTTCGAAGACAGAGCGCGGTGTTAAGTAACGTCACTCAGCAAGCATTGTTTCAAAAATTGGGCAATGCGTAGGGAACGGAGTGTCTTAACACTTGGTTCACTTGTCTACCCTGCTATATGCGGGATACAATGTGAAACTAAAACAATCATTTGTACTTTACAAAGAGAATAATTTCAATGTCCGCCGGTTTTATTGTCTCCATACTGTATATTATAATATAATTTTTTTTAAAATTGAGTACAATAGTCCAGTAAACAAAAGGTCTAGTCGTTTCCGGAGTCCTATCAGTACTTATTTGTGCAAAACTGCGAATGCAATATTTTTTTTTATATATTATGGTATGTATATAAAATAATCAGTGTTTAGAACTTTTAATAGCCTCTGAATTTTACTGGGTTCTTATTGAATGTATGAAAATTGTCAGATTTTGTTTCCTTTTCATTGATTTTAAATAAAAATAAATGATACATAACTAAAACGTTAGTTTACTAACTAAAAATAACTTAAAAAGTTAGTTTACTAACTAAAAATAACTGTCTTAAAATAAAATAAGCATAACTTTGTGTCAGCTATAAACATGCAAAATTTTATAGTATTACTATGATCGAAATGAGTCGACTTGTTTTAATTTTTTTTTGGTCAGATTATTTTTTCTTTGTACCAAGTCCCAGAGCAAGATTTACGATTTGCTCTTTTGTTGTTAAAATAAGCAAAAAAAATCTTGCAAATTTTGTGTTGAATGTGATTTAGTTGAATTTTTGTAAGTAATAATTTAATTTTGGTTTTCGCATTGTGTTAAATGTAATTGAATTTTTGAAGGATTTCTATTGTAGATAATTTATGTTGTTTAAATTTTTGATTCTATATTTAGTAAGATTTTTAGTGATACTATAGTTGAAGTTCGAACTTTAACTAATAATGAGCACTATTTTACTTCTGAAAGAATTTCGAAAACATAAATAATATGAATTATAAATAGTAAAAATCCGTCAAAATTATTTTTATTTTGTATGTTTCGGTGTACTGTTTAGATAGTGAAAATTGAAAAAAATTTAAAACTAATCGAATTTCTTGATAATATATATAAGAGTGCAATTACTGTCGTAGGTTTTGTGTCACATGTAAAAGTAAATGTATGTATGTATGTATGTAGATGAGCTCAGTAGAACCGACGCCAAGCTTAGCGATTATACGCTATAAAGTAATTTATTTAATGAACAACATTTTTTTAATGTTTTGTATGTCTCATACATTTGATTGTATCTGCCTTACTATCAAGTGACTTGACAATATTGTAACAGATTTCATAAGGTTAGAGGTGGTTGTTTTGGACTGAATAGTGTATTATTTCTACAATTTTATGTGTCAACTGATTTTTTTTAAACTAATTAAAAAACAATAAATATGAATTTGTATTAAATTTAGCGTGTAATATTGCGTCTGTTTTAGCATTATCGCTTTAACAATGCCAATTTATATTTAAATGTATGCTTTTTGATACTCACCTCTAATTAATTTATTAAATAAAAGTTTTTTTTTTTTATAAAAGTCACATATCAATGCGCATTGAACTCTGGTCCGTTTCCAAGTGTGTGCCAAACGTCAGGCACTGGTTTCGTCTTAAAATATTCCGTTTAGAATAAACACAGTAGTTTAAGTTATTTTATTGTTTAGGTAATGTTAATGTATAATGTATTTCTTAATCGTATAATAGTGTTAGTTAGTGTATGTCGCGTGGTGCTGTGACGGACGGTTATTATTATAATGTAATATGGATGTGATTTTAAATTATTTTAATACAGTGACTCGACGATGCTTGCAGACAAGACGCGACTGATGTTCCTCGATTGTTCGTAAAGACTACCCTTATAATCATCCTTTGTTAAAATTTATATCATGGTATAAAATAGACAAATAAAATGTGTGTAACTAGACACGGAAGGGTTGTTTTATTTTTTATTGTTGTTGTTTACTTACTGTATGTGGTCGTAGAGATTGTTTGTAGTTTTAATTTTTGATATTTCTTTTTTGTTGAATTTGGGAACTTTCCATTTTTAAGCGAGATGGTTGTCGTTATTGATAAAATGGTTATAGTGATATTATTCTCCCTGTCATGTAAGATAAAGCGCGTATATTATGGTTATAAGTAAATTTTTGTTTTCTGTCTTCCTAGTTAAATGCAAAAAGCATTTCTGTAATGCTTTATAAAATCAAGAAAGGAAAGTTACCTTTGAATACAATTTTTCCTTGTTGTTTGTTGCTTCGGGTTACCCGCGTTAGTCCGCCTTTGTAAGCTTTGATTTCGATCAAAAATAACCATTTTATGTTTCATAATTATTTTAAATAATTAATTTGAACAAAACATTGTAATATAAATATAATAATATTAGCGGCCTCGTGGCTTCGCCCGCATACCACCTATAATTTTTTGCTTGCACCTATAAGCTTTGCTAGCTTTTAATAAATAAATAAAAATAATTTATTTCAGATTAATATCCGTATAGTGTGTTAGTAACAATTTTTTCTTATGGATTATATTAGTTATTGTTATTTGTATATTATTTTATTTAGCCGGTTATCGTATCTATCCAATATTTTTGAATAGAACAGTTTAGGCGGGCCGTAATTGTCTTCAGAATGATGTTGTGACTGTCCGTCATGCGCCGCAGCAGGGACGATACTTTTTTACGCATTATAGCGTGGAATCCGTCAACACGTGCATCCGCGAACATTCCTGAGGCGCTGCAGAACCGCGGCAGATTCAACAACATTCTGAAGGCATTATTATATTGCACGCGTAGTGCGTTGTAGGCTCGACGCGTATAGCTCACCCACAGGCCTCCCGAGTAAAACGATTGACAGAATGCGAAATAGAGTAATCTTGAGAACCGCGTCACGACGGGCAAACCTGCGTGACCATATTACTTCTTACCGCCAGCGCCCTACGCTCTCTCTCAATGTCCTTATCATGGCCCAATTTTTATGTTTATACCAAAATTTAAATAACTGCGTACACTCTGCCGGCAGTATCTTCGAGCTTCTCTCACAGGAGCTCATGATTAACAGATCGAAGGCTTTAGATAAGTCCAGGAAGCACGCGTACTGTAATACTTGACAGTATGCTTAAGGCTGAAAATAGCACTTTCTGTAGAAACACCTGGCTTAAGTCCAAACTGTGCGTCGCAAGCTGCTGTCAAGCTGTCAAGCATTTTTGCAGCTGTAGTTGCAAGTGATATAGGCCTTTAGTTGCTTTTGTCAGATGTGTCACCCGTTCTATTTTAAAAAAAAGCAAATGGGGAAAGTTTAAGTAATTCGGTTTAGTACTTTCGGAGATAAACGTGGTCATATATACAGACAGACAGAGCAACAAAGAATTCTATTATTCTTTTTATGTATCCTTCTATCCATTTTTACTGTTTCATTATATAAATGAAAATATATAGATTTTTACAATACGCAAATTTTAACAATTTGCATTAGAAGGAAATACATGTAGTAGAAATAAACAAAACCAATTTTGCAAAAATAATTTCGAAGAAACTTCGACAATAGTGTCGATTAATAGGTAAACGCTATTTACAGCTTATGACCAGGACGCGGCTTATATTAATTCGTTGTTTACTTTTTATTGTAGATAAATATTTTGTATGAAGTAAAAAAAAATACATTTTTGAAGCTGCATGTTATTTCGTATTATACATTCAATAATTTTTCATAATTTTGAGAAAGTCATTGAGAGAATAAAAGCGGCTAAGGTGGGCCACGGAACTCGAGCCTTAAAAGATTATAGGGTATAGCCTTATTTTACAGCTTATGAAACTGAAATTTCCAAATCAGTTAAATAGTTACCGCGTCTATCATCAAAATCTATCATATATCTATATAAATATCATATCAACAAAAAACTCTGTAACAAGATAAATAAAAAAAATTAGGAAATCTCGTATAATGTACACATTAGTAGAATAATGTATTTGTAAAAGAATACATAAATAGAGAATTTAGATTTTTTTGGTATTTTGCATATTTCATTAAACAAGGCCTTTATTGTAGGTTACGTTTTACCTACCTGTGGCTTCGTTCGCGTAGTCAAATAGAAATAACTAAAGTCAAGATTACTGATACTTTACACTCGGTGTATACATCGAGTTTATAGTGTCTTTGTATGAACACAAGTGTCTCTTATTGCAAAATTTATTGTGCATGCATTGACAGTTGCTTAGTGTCGCATCA
>DWAN01000288.1:0-26033 GCA_018230445.1 Heliconius hewitsoni | reverse complement strand
GGCGGTAATCACTTACCATCAGGTGACCCGCACGCTCGTTTGCCGTGTCTTTTCCGTAAAAAAAAATGCTTGAAATTGAAAATTATCTGTTTCCCAGATTGGGTATTGAACATACAACCGTTAACCATTTAAGTCAAACGCTGCACCGCTCAGCTCAGCCCCAATTTTACATTATACAACCAACAATTTCAATACATTTTGGAGTAGGTTTAGTAAATGTAAGCTTTGTACTATCTTGCCACTTAAAATCTATTCTTGATTTATTACAAACCACTCTGCATAGATGTGATGCAATCTCAAGTAAGTACATATATCGAGTATAAACGTTTATTTTAGTGCAGAAGTATTGATAGTTTCTGATATAGTGTATACATCAATATGAGCCGTCGTAGCGGTATAGGCGTAGGTCTGTAAACGCGACGATAGTGGATTCGATTCTCACTTTTCTGGAAAATAAATTATGTTCACTTTCTCGATCTGGTAACAAGATAAAGCGTTTGTGATGTTGTGTTTCACCGTTCAATACGCAATTTTTCGGAAATTGTAGTGTATGAATGTCTTAATCCTCTGCGTACTTGAATGTAAAAAAATATTCATGTATACTTTTAGGGTTTCGTATCGTTTAAGGAAAAAAGAAACCCTTATAAGATCCCTTTGTTATCCGTCCGTTTATCTTTCTGTCAAGAACCTTCATCCCCTTCCGTCCCTTAATTACCTGAAAAAATCGTAGTAGTTACTAAAAAAAAAATATTATTTCGTCGTAGTAGCTATTAGTAGAAAATGTAGTAGTTTAGTCGTAGTAGTTATTAAAAAAAAGATATGGCCATTTATGTATATCGCAAAAACGCGTATTTCAATCATCATTAATTATAAAGTGAATCAAAATTAATAGGGTACTTCCGGTTGACCTACAATTATAAAATTTGGCAGCTAGCATCTACAGGTAGTACTAATTCAGAAAAAAAATTAAAACTATTCATATGTGGTTAAGTCCTAAAAAATAATAGGGGTAAAGCCGTAAATAGGCAAAATTAGATATTAAAGCCGTTAGTTCAAGATAAAAGTGGATTTCCTGAATTTCAGAAAACGCTCAGTACTTACATTTTTTGTACGGAGTCCTCAGCGGTCGAGCCCGACTCGCACTTGTCTGGTTTTTATTATTATAAACATACAACATGCCGGATCTATTTATTGTTTAGTTCCTACGAAGATTAATTAATAAAACCTTTGTTCTTGGGTGAAAAAATATAATCACTTTATCCTTTCATATTTACTTTATTTGTACATTTTAAGGAGCAACTTTGTACGTAGGCGTAGAACATGCTCAATGCTAGAAAGCTCAATAAAGTTGAATGACGTCACACTTTGATCCATTCTCTACCTTCCTTCAGCTACTGAAAATATTATGAATGGCCATGGATCGTTACGTTATTTTACAAATTACTGTTAATTTAAAAAGGTTTCCTTATTTAGCTGCTTTCAGAGACGTCCATTAAGTTATAATTGATATTAAGCCAGTACTCAAGTGGATATATATTTTTATTATTATTTTATATTGTTTATATTGTTAAAAAAAATGTTATTTAGCACACATAAAAAAGTATTTTAAAAAATTGTTTCATATTTACTATATCTTGAATGAATAAAAAAAAATGTTATTCATATTGTGTCTTCCCCATTTATCCCCCGTTTTCGGTCTCACGCTTGTGTCTCAGCGCCGCGACAGCATCCATTTTATTTTTAAATAGAAATAATTAATTACCCCGAATAATCACAACCAGTGCCAGTGCGTAAAGCACTAACAGCAAATCACTATATATGTACTAAAGTTAGATACAAAAACGTACAATATTTTACATAACGGTGGCGAATGGGCTTAGCTCAATAAAGGACTATGACGTCATCCTTTCACAAGTTCTGGCAGAGTTCCTCCTACACACTACAAATGAACCATTTCAGTTTCAGTTCTTGACGGCCACGTTTGGTTTTCTGGAAACTTGTGTTTCTTTTATCATATATAAAACCTTATAAATAGTTAAGAAACTAAAAATCCGTTTTAAAACGTTTCCATCAAAAATATGAACATAAAGATGTTTATTAATACTTAAAATTGTCAATAATAAAATATAGATATATGTATATATTTTTTTGAAATATTTTATAATTGTTGGCAAAATGGCATCCGGTTATACCCAGTTGAGTGGTCAAGATACGTTTGTAGAGACGGTGGAAACGACTTCGAATACAGGTTGTGTTAGAGTAGCTTGGAAGTTAGCTATTTTTATAGTTTTAGTTACATTTATCTTTTTATATAAATGTATGTCAATTAGTTTGCTTGTATATGATTTTGTTTATTTTATAATATTGTATATTAATATGCATGTTTGTATATTCTATATATTATTGCACTACTATAAATATTTGCTATTTAGTTATTTGTTATTTGGCTTCAGTATTAAGACACTCCGTTCTCCACTTTCCATTCATTTCGAAACATTGCGTGTTAAGTACAGGAACCTAACCGTACGCTTTATCTTGTTACACTGGTAAAAAAAATTGTAACAATTTGTGGGTTTCGAACCCACAGCCGTTACATTTACGGTCATATGTTCTATTTCGACTAAGATACTAATTAATATTGGTATGAGTTGAAAAATTAAAAATTAAAATTTTTTTTTTTTTGAGATAGCCTAGTTTGGCTTTGAAGGTTTTATAATATGTTTGCTGATCATGAAAAAGCATGATAATATATATTATGTATCAATATATGTCACGTATAGCTTTTTTACATAGAATAATATTTATTTCCGTTAATTAGGTACATTTTTAGTATATTCTTTTAGGTAATTGTATGATTTCAAATATTTTCTTATTATATGTTAAATGCATGTTTACCTGATTTGTTATCTTTTTGTGTGTGTTGTGCATTGCATGCAGTCACCAAGCGACGCCCGCCACAAATGAAAAACTACAAGCCGTTGGTAAGCTTTTATTGCTTTTTCATCTTAAAATGTATGTAATTTTGAAAATATTTGATAAATATGTTATGAAAATGTCTTCTGTTATATGCCACTCTAATTCAATTATCTCTTTGTGAGTTTCTTTTATTAGTTGTTGGTACGCCTTACCGTCCATCCTTACCACCTAACCATCGGGTCAATTTGTCTTTTCCAACCCAAACGAGGTTTTTTTTAATTCTTCTAGTAGCAATCGAATCTACAACCGTTGAGTTAACAGTTGGATGCTGTACCTTTGCTCCACGACGGTCTTATTTACCTAAAAGATGTTTTAGTTGATTTGATTTAGTTTATTGATATAAATTTGAACCCACTGTCATAGTTATGACTCAAACGAACGCCAACTACACAACGATCGAATTCACCACGTGGCGCTATAGACTGTAAATAATTCACTTTAATCACTCGTATACAAAGCTTAATATGTATATGTAAAGAGGGTTGAGGTATGTAAAAATAGCTGTCGCTAATGCAATTGTATGACTTTTTTTATTCTTGGCCCTCTTCAGGCACGTACATAGGATATAAATATATTTTTTTTAGTTTCACGCTGTATCCCGCTCACAGCAGGGTAGACTAGAGGAACCTAGTGATAAGACACTCTGTTCACTTCTTTCCACCGAATTCTGGAGGCATTGCGTTTTGAGTGGCATAACTCAAAGCCGTGCTTTGCCTCGATGCCAGAGCGAAGAAATGAAAATATAAATTTAAATAAATGTGTCATTTCCTGAAGTGGGGATGGAACCCACAACCAGCCGATTTTGCCATGTTGCTCTCGCTACGACTGGCCTAAAGATGGAAAATTTATTTTTGATTGTAATTAGCCCATTTATTGTAGTTCAACAGTTGCTCTAAAGAAATTCTAACAAGCTATTGAACTAAGCAGTTCTTATAAATAACGCTAGAAAGGTCACTTGACATCTATAAAGATAATTTAAATACGATTTAAAAGTGTATATGTATTTTATTAAAAAATATATTTTATTAAGAGACGAATTGTAGCCCGCAAGCGTAACTTCGTTGACTATAACGTGTTGACGTGGTCTATAATACGTAAAATTCAGTTTTTTTCCGTTCTCGTAGTAATTTTGAAGGTATCTCTTTTAATGTTCTCTTATGACATCAAATTTCAGCGTTTAACGCCATGAACGTTTGGCTGTGCATTTAAATAAATATATACCTGAAACGAACGTGATAAAAAAAGTTATAATAAAAATATATATATTGCCACTTCAATTCTAAGAACAACTTGTTTGCAACAACACTATGTTCAGCCTACAATAATTTTAAGCATACAAAATAACTGTTATCCTAAGCCCAATACCATGCGATTTACTCTTAACGACGAACAGGTTACTACTTTTTTAAAAAACGTAAATAAAATTTTAGTTGTAATGGGATTTGAACACGCGCCTTTTTGACAGCGACAACCACACTCCTAAGAATTCCTTATAAGAACTTCGACTTTGCTTGTTACTTCGACTTTGTTTGTTGTTTTTTAAGATATATTCTCTAAAAAAAGATAAACACTCTAAATATCGTAAAAAAGTTACTTCTTACTTTTTATTGACAACTTGTTTCGAATTAAATTCTCTTACATTTCCAGGGCTCGGCGGATTCTAACTATTCACAGCCATCCTCTGAACTGTCGCTGGACGAAGACAAGGAGACTCTGCGCCGCGAGAAGGAAGCGCAGGCTCTCTCACAGCTGGACAAGGCACGAGTTAGTATTTCTTTAAAAGATATTTTGATTATATTGTCTTTATAGTTTCACGCTGTATCCCGCATAAAGCAGGATACAGACATAGGGGAACTATTTTTATGGCACATCATTGCCCAATTTTTGATACTTGGAACGTTGAGTTGCGAAAAAATAAATGCCGTTCCGAGTGGGAATCGAACCCACAACCTTCAAGTTTTCAGTCAGATGTCAATGCGTGTCGGCAGCTTTTTTTAAAATTTCATTAGATTTTTTTTTGGGTAGCCAATTCGATTTTATTGACGTATAACTTCTCTATTAATTAAACAATTTGTCCGATAATGATAAGGAGATTAAAATGTCTGCTTAGAAATCTAAGAGAAACATTTAAGTTTTATGTAAAATAAAAGCTTCTAGCTAATTTCTCTTTACTTGTTCATTTAATAAAACATGTTAAACATATAGTTTTATTTTTTTTAAAGTATCATTTCACACTACTAAGAAAAATAGATTTTTAGAACATGTATAAAAGTTATAGCGTAATTTGAACCCGTGCCTCTTGGAAACCGTCCAAGCACTGTGCGCACTAAGAATGAGAGAACCCATGGCTTAGTGGTCAAAACGCTTAAACGGTTTCCAAAAGCATATATTTTTTTATTACACTTTTCAGTCAAAACCAGTGGCGTTTGCGGTGCGCACCAACGTCGCGTACGATGGCACGCTGGACGACGACTCGCCGGTGCACGGCAGCGCCATATCCTTCGAAGTACGCCAATATCTCCACATCAAGGTAAGCGGAGAAAATATTTTATTTATTATGTTTATAAAATTTAGCATTTCGCCATTCAAACACGCTTTAACGAAATTGGACAGATAATAGAGAAAGTAGTATCTAACATTCGTTTTTCGTCGATTTTTTTTAATAACTCAATTATATAATTTAAATATGTTTTACCTTTAGTTTTTGTTTTAGTTTTTAAAGGGATTGAGGTTACGAATTACAGCATTATCTGTATTAAATTTATATTGATACCTAAACCGATATGATAAAAAAAATCTAAAGCAAACTTCTCAATTCTATGCAAGGTTATTTCAGACTCTTGACAACTCTATTAAATATTTTGGTCATACTGGACAGATATTATTATATCATCGAATTTCAAATTCGAAAAAAATTATATTTGGATATTTGAAAAAAATAATACCCAATACCACCTAAATCTCGTGAAAACCTAATGTGAAGTCTAGTTAATAGGTTAAATTAATTTTTTTTTAGAGGAAATGTCAACGAAAAATACAAGGATATCCTTAAAAAAATGCAAAACTCAGTTTTGTACGAACTAGTATTTCCAAGAGTCTTAAAAAAATATATTACCCAATATAAATAAAAATATACGGTATATTTATAATTTATATGTATCAACATGTAACTTGACAATCTTGAATACTTACTTTTTGTTTACCTCAATTCCCAATTTCTAGGAGAAGTACGACAACAACTGGTGGATCGGGCGTCTCGTGAAGGAAGGCTGCGACATCGGTTTCATCCCATCACCCGTCAAGTTAGAAGCAGTCCGCGCTGGCCTCACCACGCGCCGCTACCAGCGCCCCCCCTCCACCGGCCCGCAGCCTCTCCCCAGCCGAGGTAGCACCCCCCCCACGCCCGGTACGTCACTCCGATACGTCACGTCACGCCATGTCACGTCACGTCTTGCCATGTCACGTCACGTCACGTTTACTGGTTCAAGTGAAACCTATATATATATCGTGGTTATATATTTATAGGATTCAAGACGGCTTATTGATTTGTGATTTATGTTTTATGATTCTTATAAAGTTTTGATGTGATATTATTTATGTATTTGTGTATTTATATATGTTTTCATAGTTTACTATAATTGCAAAGTGTTAAATTTAAACTAAGTTCTTTCTAATGTCACGCAGTGACAGGTCACTCAAGAGTGACTCATAACTGAATTTTCTGTCGATATATGTATTTAAGTCTACGAAAAAAGATCATAACTATAAAAGAATGACCAATAATGATTTTCATGAAAGTTATTTTCATGTAGTCCGACTCCATTTATAACAGAATTAAAAATATATATTTTGCAACATATTTATTTAACTAATTGATTATATTTTAACCAATTATTTAAGTCTAAATGAATCGAAATAACCAGTAAAATTGGCGTGTTTAATCAAATACCGATAGTAATTGTTTCAAATCTAGAGACGTCCAAGATGATCGTGGTAAAAAAATATTTACCAAATTTCTTAGTTTCTTTTTAATTTCAGAAATATAATTCATTATTATTATATCATTGTAATAATGAATTATATTATAATAATGATAATATAAACAATAAATTGTCGGTAGAACTCGTAACACTGCTTTATTTTGTCACAAGATTAAAATATATAAAATTTTGGTACTGCTTATTATTGACTAACTACCGCTATAATAAAATCAAGCCTTTAAAAATATATTTTGTAAATTATTTTAAAAAAAATCTTGTGTCAAATAATGGAGACGTACAATGCAGTTGTTAATTGGAACGTAATTAATATTGTTTGAAATTCAAATAAATGGAATACTGTACACAATAGTATATGTGGTCCCCAAATTGAAACCACTAAGAGTTTTTTTTTAATATAAGATACACCTTTGATTAATTTTTGGTTAATGAAAATATCAATAATATTAGATTATTACATACAGTAAATTAATATATATTTTATATTTTTATTTTTATAATAAATAATATTTCTAAAAGATAAGGACTACTACTGTGTATAATATTTAGGAGTTACGGGTGTATAATATTAAGGAGTTGCGGGTGCAGGCTAGTGGCACACAGACAACCAGCCAAACAATTCGTACGTGCTAAATTATAAACAATAAAAATGCCATTATTGTATCGCTACAACCTTTGGGCGGGCTATGGGTTCTTACAGCCACACCGGATGGGTAATGAAAAGGATCCTCTGTTTCTGAGCAACTAAGAGTTCTATATCCGAGGTAAATCTAATTGCAGACAATAATATAATTAACGTAATATAATACGATTGCGTATAGTTTTCCTTGGTAATTGGATTATTTAAGACCCATATATTAGCGTTTTCAAACAAAAAACAAACTTTTCAACAGTACAATATTTATAAATTGCAAAGTTTAATGAAAAATCAATATTTATAAATTGCAAAGTTTAATGAAAAATCGGGCTTAAAATTTATTGATATAACTAAGCTATAAACTAAAAGAATTCAATTTACCATTACTTGGCCATATGTAAAAGAAACAGCTGTAAATCAATCAACTGCATTGTATCGTATAACAACTAAAGCACTCATCACACATAAAAACATGAAGAAAAAAAATGGTGAAAGTTGTCAATTTCCTCGGTCTCTATATAAACACTCACAATTCTCATGACGTTATTTCAGATGTCCCAACGAACGATCGAGGTAAGACTGAATGCATACCAACCATTACCGATTGACCAGGAAATGCTTCCAATTTTCACCCAAATTATTATTATTATTATTAATAAATAATTAATTTGGCCTTGGTTTTCTTTTTTAAATTTTTAACTATTAAAATTTTGTTCATTATTTTAATTGTATATTTTGCTCGCTCCACCATACCTCATGAACCATATTTCTGTCCTGTATCAATACTTTGTTTATATTATCTTTTTTTTTTGTTAATTACATCTTTATATTGTTATATTTGAGTATAAACAAAGTATTTTATATATTATATAAGTTAATATTTATTTTGTTTATTCCCTTTTTTTATTATGGTAAATTTTCAATAGATATTTTTCTTATGACAAAAATCTATTGAATTTTTACTAAACAGGTACGTACCGTATTTGAAAATGTATATGGATATTGATGTTGTCAAGTGCATAATATATTTCATATTATTTGTAAAACACAGGTAATGGGTAAACTTATTATATTTTTAGTTTAAATCCACAAAATAAAATAGTTTTGTAGGTATTTAAAAATAAAATACGTGAAGGCATGCACCCCGATTAATGCCCTGAATCTTGCCCTGTAAAATTGTACCTGTAATATAGAACCAAGTATTAATTTTCATTTTAGTTTCTGTAAACATTGTTTGTCTAAATAAATTATTTGCACAATCGTCGATTGACTTAAAAGATAAAATATTTTTAGTAATGTCTTTGTTCAATGTTTTATATAAAGATAAATAGTTTCAGTAATTATCAAAATTAACAACTAGTTAATGAAATAATAACAATAAGTAATTAATTTATAATAAAAATTCACTTTTTAAATATGATTTTATTAAATTCTACTATAACTATATAAAAAAATCTTACTAGATTTTTTTTCTCTCAGGTGAAGATTCAGATTCGGCAGGTAGAGGACGTGGTGCTGGAGCCCTACCAGCTAGTAAGGAAACCAAACGGAAACCTTTCTTCAAGAAACAAGAGGCCTGTACTCCTTACGATGTGGTGCCTTCAATGCGCCCTGTAGTCCTCGTCGGCCCTTCCCTCAAAGGCTACGAAGTCACTGATATGATGCAAAAAGCATTATTCGATTTCCTGAAAAGACGGTTCGAAGGAAGGTTAGATATGTGTGCCGTGCTTTCAAAAAATGACTTCATTTTCTTTGTTTTTATATCTATTGTGTCGTAACATATATCTTAAGATTTAGATCTAGAATCTAAAAGTTGTGCCTAGCAGTCGGTGGAGTACCGCCGTGTGCTAAGCAAAATGCAATTTCAGGATAATAATAACACGTGTGATGGCTGACATATCTATCGCCAAGCGGTCGTTACTCAACAACGCCTCGAAACGTGCTATTGTGGAGCGGTCCAACTCGCGATCCACTTGCCTGGTGGAAGTTCAGGTAGAGATAACCAATTGACTCCTCTCATAGGTCTCCCTTTTCCAGGATCATCATCACCCGAGTGACGGCGGACATATCTCTGGCGAAACGCTCCTTGCTCAATAATCCACCAAAGAAACCAATTATGGACAGAACTAATTCAAGGACTAATTGCTTGGTTGAAGTTCAGGTTCGATTCGTTCAGGTCTTCATGATGATTGAACTAATGTGGGCTCATTCATTTAGTTGTTAATTTGTGTTTTTTTTATCTAAGCTTTGTACATTGTTCCTGATGTTGAATTGAATGGCCATTACAGGATAAACGCATGCAGTTATTGAATCACTCGACTAACCATATACCAATGCATGGCCTGATAACCCTGGTATTATTAAAATGTTGCCTTCATTTAACTAGCTATACTTTCTGTTAGACGGAGATCGAGAGGATATTTGATTTGGCGAGGACTTTACAATTGGTTGTCTTGGATTGTGATACCATCAACCATCCATCGCAGCTTGCTAAAACTTCGTTAGCTCCTACCATCGTGTATTTGAAAATATCTAGTCCAAAGGTAATTTTCTTATCGAATTAAATGTACTTGAATTTTAAATTCGCTTAAGTTTTTTGCTACAAATATTTATAAGGGAGACCTCATTCATCTATCTTACAAAGCTCTTCAGTTTAACATTAATATTGATTAATTTGCTTAAGGTACTGCAACGGTTAATAAAGTCACGCGGTAAAGGTCAGAGCAAGAACTTATCAGTGCAAATGGTGGCTGCTGAGAAGTTGGCACAGTGTCCTCCTGAAATGTTTGATTTAATTCTTGATGAGAATCAATTGGAGGAAGCCTGTGAAAGAATTGCAGAATTTTTAGAGGTTATTATTTATTTCTTAAAAATAGTGAGCTGGCTACTTCTTGCAATGATCACATTTTGGTTTTACAGTGTAAACAAAAATAATGCTTAGAATGCCGATATTCTCCTGAAAACTTTTCTTTCAGGGTTATTGGGCGGCTACCCATCCACCCCCAGCAGCATCAAGTACGCGTCCTCATGCCACCCTCCCACATTCACACTCCCAGCAACAACACGCCCAACCTGGTGAGTATTACACGAACTCACACATGTAAAATAATTTGTATGACCGACAATATAATATTTTTTATTTCCCAATTTAATTTTAAAAAATGAAAAGATTGAGTCGCCTTGTGATTTTTTTTTGCTGTATAATATATTATTGTGAGGTTTATATCGAACCTTTTTTTTGTATAAAAAATGTCCTGTATATAGTTATATATTGTTTTTTTTAAAGAAAATATTTGGCAACTTGTAATATAATATGTTAAAAACGTAAGTTATTGACATTGCAACATATTTTACAAAATATCGCTACAAAGAAACTATAAATTTGCCCAATCTGTGATTTTTTTGTGTATATAATATATACAAATATAATTTAAAAAAAACTAGAATATTATTATAGACTTCTATTATGATTAGGTTACACGAGCCGAAGTCAAAGGCTGACTGAGTTCGTCTCAGGTATATATAAATATATGGATGTCGTGCTGTATATCTATAACTGTAGTTGTATTCTTCTCTTCAAATAAACAGTTGTATTTAAAATAAATAGTAATATGGATGATATATAATCTAAAATCCATAACTTATACTAGATACTGATAAATTAAAAAAGAGCCAAGTCCTTTAATCGTTTATTTAGAAATGTTTGCCAATCAGAAAAAAAAGCATTAAAGCCATGGCCGTGCTAACACGATGTCGTCAAGCCGCGGTGGAAAAAATATATGAAGACTTTTTAATGTTTTATTTATGTTTATTTAATGTCAGCATCTACGGAACATAAAATATTTTTTTAAGTTTAATTTATAAAAAATATAACGTGTTATTAAATGTTAATATAGATATAAATATTTCATATAATTTAGCTTTTTTTAAAGTATTTCAATATATTCTTTTAAGATAAATATTTTGGATGTGGATGTATTATGGATTTTAGACGTAAATAAAAGTTATAATTTTCGGGATAAATTTCATATTATTATATAATACCTACAATCATTAAATAAGCAAAAGTTTCGGCACATTTCCATTTGCCTAATTTTGTTTGCTTAATTTTTATCCTACAATATTCCTGTTACCAAACTAATCAAACTTTCTTAATTAACATTACCTACTGAAATTTAATTCTTATTTTACCTTCTGATATTAACTATTCATGTACTATTCAATCTAACCTGTCATTTCTCCCATTGAACCCCCTGCACACTCGGGAGGGCATCGTGAGAGGTCCGACTCGTATAGCTACGAGAGAGGCAGAGGTAAATAATGCTTATATAGAAAACAATCACGGTAATTGCCATAATCTATAAATTCATTTAGTTTTTCATAATAGAGCTATGATAGTACTTGTAAATACTTAGAGTGTTAACTTCACGTATATATAACTACTGTTTATGAGTTACAGCCAACGTACAGCCGGGGGCGGCATAGTTGTAATTTTGTCACGTTGGTAGGTTATGGAGTATAGGGGATCCGTATCCTGCCCTAGAAATACCTACAATAACAGGAAAAACCTGGAAAGTATTTTTTTTAATTTTCCGTGACTTTCTGTTTTTTAAATATGTGCCGAACGTTTTACGGATACACATGGGTTAGGGGTGGGTGGTTTATGAGGCCCTTATATAAATTTATATCTTCATTTCTTTGCTCTAGTGACGAGGCTAAGCGCGGCGTTAAGTTCTGCCACTCAACACTCAATGCCTTCACAATTTGGCAGAAAGTGGGGAACGGAGTGTCTTAACACTAAGTTCCCTCTGCCTATCCTGCTGTGAGCGGGATATAACGTGAAGCTGATGGGTTAGGAGTGCCGCAAACACGGATTATTATATTTGGTTATATGAATATATTAAAAACTAAATTATTTTGATCATATAAAATACACTTATTAGTAAATTGTGGCAGAGATGCAATAGTAACCAAGTACATTGTTCATGAAAGCGAAAGTTCGTTAATGATTCATTCTTTAATCTGTAACTGCATTTACATAAATAAATACAGGCATTTTCAAAAAACAAGTCCATTGTGATGTGTAAAATTCAATGTTCTCTCTTTGTTGATATTGATATAGATAAATTGAAATAGAGTTTCGTATTACATATGTAACAGTATAATAATACATCATCTATAAAATTTTATACCATCTGCTATTTTAACATTTGTCTAAATGAAATTATTGTAATCTGATAGATATATGCATATTAACCATAACATAGATAATGCTCATAGTTTCTTATGTTAAAGTAGATTTGTTTTGAAATCTAGTTATATGTTGTAGAGTCAATGTTTGTTTCGTACATTTGCTTATTTTTTTTGTAAAAGTTTATATTGGCATAAGATTATATGATAAACTACTAGAGGCATAGTGTTTGATAGTCTGGTTTTTAGAGGAAGAGTTCTGAATAGAAAGTTATTACCTTATTCATAATATAATCAAAACAAAATAAATATAAAATAGTATTGTCATATTTAGTTCTCTATCTCTATAACCTGTCATTTGTACAAATATAATATTCACTTAGAGCTTTTTATTGTATCCCTCATCATCCCTCACAATCACATCTGTTCATTTCAGTACAAGCCTCTGGACAAGCACATTAGCCTGAGAAGACCATATTCCAGTTCCATTAAAGCAGTCGACGAAAAACAGGTTGCGATTTTACAGGCTCCTTATTGTGAGCTTCTAACCAGGGTGCCGCTTAACTAACATCTCGACGTCGCATACAATCATTGTTGTATTTATGTGGTTGGGTGTTTTCTGGGTCTTTCTATTGTTAGAAATATAACATTTCAACCGCCATTAGATTATGAGCTAGAAAAGAAAACACAATTTAACACAAGTGTTAATATATTTCATGCAATACTAAAGATTCCAGTAAAAAATGGCCTAGGTCGGCTTGGCAGGCTTCAACAGGTTTGCTTATCCGCAGTACCGCCGCCTACACCTGATTCCGCGGTGATTCCGTGTCCAGGAAGAGTGAGGGCTTCCGCCAAAGTCCCTCCGTCTGGTACCGACCAGGCCTCGTAAGTGCGAGACGTGTGACCTAACCGCCCGTGTGATCCACTAACACATTCTGAAAATGCTATGCTATACGTTCCTTAATTATCTTTATAATAATGCTCGTAAAATATTTGTAACAAAAATTTAAGAAACGTATAGAATTGATTTTGCTCTTCAAATTTTAAAACTATACCAAATAAAGCTAGTTACCAATATCTTACATTACCCTATTTTAAATATGATTGTAGGTAGAGCACGTGCGCGACCAGAAAGACTGGAAGAAGAAGATTACTACCCGCGAGAGTATCAGCGCTATCCGCGTGACTACCCACGTGACTACGAAGGCTACGCGCACGAGTACGCACACGACGGGTACGAGCGAGAGGCGTATGGGCATGACTACACACGCGACTACGGCCGGGAGTACTCGCGCGAGCAATATCCGCGTGAGGAGCGGCGTCAGCGGGACCGCGACGCCTCCGATGAATACGGCTCTTCACGACGCGCGCTCAACGCTGTCTAGCACGCGCGATTTTACCTTCCTGCATTGTATTCCTACCCTGTCTCTTAACCGCCTTCCAAAAGTCCCCCTAAACTGTTCAAACTAATTAATAATTATTTTCTTGTATCAAAGAAAATATGCAATTGATAGAAGAAAAAATGTGTAAGCTTGATTGTGTAGTATTGATGTCTTTTTAATAGTTTGTCCAGATCTTGGCACCCCGCACTGCTGTGTCACAATTCGTGCTCGCTTGAAGGCGGTTGATTTTGTCTTATATTATATTATACATTCTTCGATATTGCCAGCGAAACTAGTGAGAGGTCGCGTCCCAGTATTTTAGGGCCGACCACATTAGTAAATTTTATAGTAACTGGCCTCAAATTATTATATACATACATATATGTAATATAATATATATTTTATCTCAAAGTGCACTTTTGTCGATATCAAGCGAACATCGATTTAAGTGTGTATTTTTGGTTGCACTTTTGACTTTTAGCGCTTAAGTATAAAGTTGGGTACTTCCGGTAGGAGACAGAGCGGAAGGCACTTTGTACTTTGACCGGATGTCGTATAAAATGCTGACATTTTAAATGAAACTGGTTAGCTGGATTAATCGCGTGTATATTATATTTGGTATTATTTATTTAAAAGGTATCGTGGGCCGTGACGCAGCTGCATAATATCAAAAATTGAAATTTGCGTTGCATTGAAATATACACGATTAATAAAAAAAATAATTTAAAATGTCTAAAAAATCGCGAAATCAAAGATCTTATTGCTGAGCTTTAGTGGCACGCTTTCGCGAGTGGTTTGTGTACCTGAGCTTTTGTTTCCAAAATCGTATTCCTAGTATATGGGTCATATAGAAAGAAATAAATACAGTGAAATCCATTTAAAAAAAAATGTTTAAGTGATTGTTTTATTTTTTAAAAGTAAATACTACATAAGTGTGTGTGTGTGTGTGTTTTTTTTAACTTCACGCTGTATCCTGTGGATGCATAGTGCTATGTGTGCATTGCAGAGTAGGCAGAGGGTACCTAGTGTTAAAAAACTTGAATTCCTTACTTTCCGCCGAATTCTGGAGACACTGCAAGTTGAAGGGGGAGCTCAATGCCGCGCTTTGCCTCGATACCAGAGCGAAGAAATAAAAATATAAAATAGTTCATTTCTTGTCTTTCATGAGTGGCTCCAATATATGATGTGGGAATGTTTCAGTAAATAACACTATTCAAAATTATTAGTTCTGAAGCTGCACGAATCATAAGCTGACACTGTAGCACTGCGCTGTAACGATTGCAGGTTCAATTCTCCCTCGGAGAAATGAAATATATTCGCCAACTCGCTCTGCAATGGAAACCAAATGCGGCGTCAACGCAAAATTCTCGAAAATTGCGGGGCTTAAAACAACTAAAAATGTTTCGTTTTCTTAATATTATTTTAAATGGAGATAACGTTATTTGTTTCTATATGATTTATATCACAACGAACTTGACCCGTGTGAATATATTCTCAAGCACCATTTTAGAGTTTCACCTTTTTAGCTTTTTTTATTTCTAACGGTATATCTTTGATGTGAATAATATTTTTTTCTTCTCTTATAAATGTGTAATAGATGTTTTTTTTTCTATTTATATGTACAGAGACAATATATATTTTTGGGTTTAATATGAAAATTAAATGACAGTTAAAAGCGCGGGAAATAAAAATTGTTAATTTTAGTGTTGCAGATTATGTATAACTCTACACATATAAATAGAAATAACGATAAAAATAGAACAATACAATGAATTTTCTCAGCTTTTTACAATTTATTTAATATTTAAAAGCTATCTTTAAATTTGAAAATTTGCTTAGAATTTGTGAATGTAAGAAAACCTTCTGGAAAGGCGAATTAAGGATGATTGTTGATGGCAACTGGACGTAAGCTCGCTCTAATGTAAAAATTTTATAATTTAGTGCCGTTAGATATTATATTATACGTTTATCATTTTTTTTTAACATACATAACTCTTGTAATTATAAAGCATCGTCTGTATTTCATTGTTGCAATCATTTGTAAATAAAATACTTTATATCGATTTTGGATGTTTTATTTGTTAACTTCTATACTGTAGAAGAATAGAAAGCAGATTTGTATGTATGTTATGGAGCTCCTTAACCGTAAGCGAAACTATGAGATCACATCATAATTAATAATTATGATAATTTCGGGTATATATAATCAAAAAGTATAGTTTTTTTTGTCTATAAATTACATCCATAATATAAATATTTAAATTATTTTCTTGTTAATTATATTATTAATTATATCACAATTATTATCACAATTTTATAATTGTGTAATTTTATGCATTCATTTGAAATAGTAAGTATACTTCACTGAAGTGAAGCCTTGTTACCATAGAGGAAACTAAAATTGCATATATGTAGCTCCTAGTAGGAATCCTACGACCTACGACTTTCATGATTCAGGCACTCTGCCCTCTACATAATAATTATTTTATTTGAAATTTATAAAATAATAAAACCAGCAAACATGGAATAAAACATATTTATTTATTACAGGCGATATATCGAGCGATGGCCGCAAATAAATTAAACATCACATTACATAACAGATAAATACTCTACCATATGCCTCTTTGGTGTCTAAGCTAAGTAACTATTTACAAGCGGTTCTCAAAATTTACAAGCGATTTTCGCTTAAAATACTGTATAAATACTGTGCACTGTTTAGATTGTTTTTTTTTTATTTTTTGAAGACTAGAGAAGACTTTTTTTTATATTATATATTTTTTTAAATATTACGGGATCCATATGAAGCACAGCTTTTTTATTATTAACCTTTCTTAATTTAAATATTAAATATTTCGCAGTGTGTGGTGGTCATATAAACTGATATTATTAATCTTGGATATTTTTTTGCATGGATATGTCACCATTTTAGGGTATATTTAAAAAAAATAAATTTAATGCTATCGCTTGTTCTTACCAAATATTTCTAAATACTCATAATATTATGATCACCACAGCAGACGCGTAACAAAAAAAATATATCAACTGTAGCTTAACATTTAAAAAATACAAATGTCATATTTAATACAACAAATATATGAAATACACAAAGAAGAATCAATATTATTTCATTTAATAAAAAGATTTAAATTTTAAACCTCATCAAAACCTGTATAACTAAGATCAATACATATAGACAGATCTATACATTATTTTACTATTACCTACTACTACACCGCACTAGTTTAAACCTCTTTGGTTTCACATCACCCTGTCCGACCGTATATACACTTTACACCTATTTACATACTGCAGTCCAATCAAATCTCAGGAACTACTGGTTCCAATTGAATACATTTTTTGTGTTGAATAGTCCATTTATCGAGGAAGGCTATACGCTATATTACATGACGTGAATAGTTTCGATGTAACTTACTGTACCTAAAGTTTTTATTTATCATGTTTCTTTTTAAAAACGCGAACGAAGCCGCCGATAGAAGTTTGCTATATATATAGATAATCATTTTTAGTTTCCCTAAAATTTATACTCGGGAATTTGTAAACTGGACTGTATTTTTTATCATCCGCCTCTAGAGACAAAGCGGATAGCGCTCGAGATGGCTCTGTATCCGTATCCTCGAGTTGAGGGAGGGGTAGAGATCGTGGGAGTAGAGGAGGCGCGCGGGGGTTCCGTCGCACCCGGAAGTGGCAGTCAGTGTCTTGAGGCCACGCACGCTGAACCATCAAAGGGAGATCGTCTGGATGTAATTTCCGCTCGTATTCTTGGGATGGACACACCTGAAATATAATTGAATAATAAATTATGAATATAGTTTCGATTGCAATGTACAATAATTACGTGTTATCCTAAGAACTAAATGTATTATCAAAAGAAAATAACATATTAGTATTTTTGATATATTTATTGCAGGGGAATTATTTCAATCATATTTCTTCACGCTGCATTACACATACAGCTAGGTAAGTAGAGGTAAAACTGGAAACATAATATTAAGACACTCTGTTCCTATTCAGACACTACGGTTCTTCACATTCCGCCGAATTCTGGAAGCATTGCCTGTTAAGTGGCGGAACATAACGCCCCGCTTTACCTTGATACCAGAGCGAAGAAACGAAAATAATTAATTCCTCCGACTATACAGAGTAATGTATCTTCTTCTCATCCATAAATTTTGAAAAAAAATCTACTAATAATACTAATAAATACCTCATATATAGAGAATCTCTCCACACCCTCCGTAGAATCATAGCAGTGAAGTAGAATAGCCAGCAACTCATCAGCAGTCGTACGCTCGCTGGTCAACAAACACTTATATTTGGATGATGACATGAGCGCCGAATCGTATATTTTTATAAGACCGCCTGGACGCATTTGTAAGGAGAATCTGGAAAGATAAAAAAAAATCTTAGTAACAGCAATAATAACTATACGAATGACTGTAATCGAGATAGTAGTGGGTTCGATTTCTTCTACGGGCGTATCTAGAAATATTTTATAGGGAGAGGCAGGGAGGTTCTTGGCGCTATACGCAACTTCTTGAATAGTTTACGCGGACTATAGAGTGAATCTGTTCAATTTTTATTTTGATTCAATAAATCAAAATGATTGTAACGATCTACTTGAGTTATATTGAAATTTATTATGTTTTGTGTGTTGTTGTGGCTCGTTAATTCTTAATATAACTAACTCTACAACGCTCTTATAAAGTGTTGACTGTCCTAGCTATCCTAGTTCTATACATTATAGCATAAAGATAGTATCTAGTGATTTAACGACTTTATATAAGTACCTACTAGTACTCGCCTGCAAATTTGCCTGATCTTTAAAATAAAAAATCCCATTTTTCTCTATTTTCCTTATTTTCCGTACTCTCCCCGAGCATTTAGGTCAAACTACAAATTTCTAACTCCAGTTTTATCGTCCGTGCATTGTCTATCAGTCAGTAAATAAGTTTTATATATAAAAATTAATAAGTACTTATATACAGCTACAGATTTATTAGAAACATAAAACATGAGGGTTACAAAGGGGTCACATAAGGGTATCTATTTACTTACACTTTTTCGTATTAGATACCAGATATACAGACACGGAGATACTAAAGTTAACATTTAATATGTTTGTTGTCATATTAAATGCAAAAACGCGAACTCTGTATACAGGAAGCTCAACAGTCGTAAAAAGACCTGTTCACCTTGCAATATACTAAGTTAATATAACAAAAACCTTATAATCTATTTAAAAAATCATTTTACTAAAAAATCTGTTAAGTTTACTCGTTGGAAATAATAATTTTTCATATCCATCAGAAGTATTCAGCTGTGTATGTCACAAGTTCGATTCCCGAATTTGAATTACGAATACGAATTTTTCAAAATTACATACTCACTAGAATCAAAAGGTCTTAGGTTAAAATATCCAAAATCCCAATCAATCCCATGTGTGGAAACAGTTATTTAAAGTTAGTAAGCCTATTGTAGAAATATACGTGAGAATACCTGGCAGCGGAATTCAATGCCTTCAATATTAGTCATTCCCCCGAATTGGAATCGAACCTACAACCACTACGGATAAGAACTGCGCCACTATGGAAAAAAACATGTAAAAATTTAGACCACCGGCCATCGTCGCTATACAAGCGTCTCCCTTTCCGGCGTCTATTCCGGTGAGTTTATACTTAGCTAGCTAGTGGGTAATAAAAAACTGTAAAAACTCGGCCCTTTATTGACCAAATGTATCGAGTTTCTGACATTTGTGTATTGTTTGTTTACTGACTGAAGTGGAACGATATTTTTTTTTATTATGTATCTAAATATATCTAGTTATATTTTTACAATCATCATAAATATCAAAAAATTTGCCGTGCTTGTGGCGCAGTGGTAAAACGTTTGTCGGTACTAGTGATTGTAGATGTAGATTGTATTGAAGTAGGTTCGATTGAAAAAAAATAAAGGAACGTCCCACCGCTTATTCTACTACGAGGATATGCAGGATATGTTTAAGCTAAAAAAAAAATTTAAGCTTTACATTGAACATGGTTGACAGAGATAACTAGGAGACACTCCCTTCCCCATTTTCCGCCCAACTTCGATACAGTGTGCGTTTAACGACGCCTCGCTTAGTATATATATTTCTTTAAATCACTCTGTAGTCCACACATCGCAGAGCAGGCAGAGGGAACCTGGGAACTAGTGTCTAGACATCCTTTTCAATAAGACATTTCCGTCCTCATTTTCCCCCGATACTGGAGACATTGTGTGTTGAGCGGCGAACTCACGCCGCGCTTTGCCTCGTTACTTAAACTAGGAACCGAATATATTAAATATTGAATTTCTTCGAGTGGGTATAAAACCCAGAACCACTACGGCACAGGCACACCTCGTGGCACAGGGAAAGAAATTCTGGCGCAGAAAAATCAAAATAATTTAAATACAACCATTCTTCCGAGTAGGATCGAACTCACAACCACCCCACTCACAGTGAGGCACTGTTTCACAGAAATAACAACGAATATAAGAAAACCACAACATAATTAAGTAAATATATTTTTATACTGTAAATTACATAACAATTACAAAGTGTTGAATCTCAATAAACTATCAATTTTTCACAATTTACTTACGTAGGTACTTTTAATAATTACATTCTTGTCCCAATTTAATATTAGTCATTTAAAGATTTAAGCCTTGATGTTTGCACGCTATTGAATACGTTAAAAATAAAAAAAATCATCACTTTATTATTTTTAATTTCTTAGGTTGTCGTGCAAACACAGCACCCGACTGTAAACGCGATGGTTGTGTGGTCGATATTGATTCGATGCTTATATTTTGTGTTTACATTAAATTCATCTACCGCTCTGGTAGATGAAGTGCGGCGTTAAGTCCCGTCACTCAACATTTGAAAGGTGACATAATGAGTGCCTCTACAATAGATTCCCTCTGCTCACCCCTTGCTATGGACGAAGAAACGTAAAAATTAAAATATATATACATATATATATTTTGGTAAACATAAATTTAAATCTGCTAATATCGCTTTCTGTTGGAAATGTAATAACTGAGCCACAACAGGGTCATTAAATAAAATAATATATTATTTCATTAAATTTCTCTTAGTATTCCCATCGACTTAATGATTTATATATTACGTTATTAAAATAATATTATAAGACCTCCGTTCATACAATCAGAGCCTCACAAATACTTAGATACATCAATATATTTAATACTCGTTAAAATATAATTGATGTCTTTGAGTAGGGTTTTACTTTGATTAAATATATATTTTTTATTAATAACCTAGTACTAAATACGGCAATCAACTAATTTTAAATCTATAGAAAAAATCAAAATAAAGTCGTATCCTGTAAGGTGATTAATAGTCACGTCCTTCGGTTAGATAAAAATATATTATCGGAAACACTGTGTGGCTTTTTCTTTGTTAGTGGAACAAAGAAAAATAAAAACAAGAAAAAGATTCACGCCTCGTCCCCAATATAGAAGAATGGCAAAAAGAACTTAGTGTTACAACACTCCGTTCTTCACTGCACACCTAGTTTCAAGTTATTGCGAGTTTAATAGCGAAAAAAGCTATGTACCACATCAGATCAAAGAAATAAAAATATTCATAAATAATAATCTATTCCCCCGAGTTTGAATCGAACCTACAACCGTCGCGTTAACAGTCACTCGCTTGTGCTCGTGCGCCACGACGATCTCTATTTATTATAAATGATGCTTTAACTGAGAATGAATTATTTTATATATCACTTCTGACTAGTAGACTGCATTGTTGAGTTCAGCCAATTCAAGTGAAAACGGAGAACCAAATGTCTTACTTAGGTCTTTCTGCTGGCTGAAATCTTATGCCTAAACAATAATTCCTTCGAGAAATCGAATCCACAATAATCACTTGCAATTAGACACTGTTCCACTGCACCACATACCTTACGTCCCGTTAACAGTTTCCATGTAAGCCAACAGCGGTCAGAGGTATCTCAGGCACTTCTGTGTCACGTCATCACGTGTCACACAAAACATATTGTTCTTACCTGACATAACTAGTAAACTAACTAAATATATGCAAATTCTTACTTTGAATAACCCTTCGGATGACATGCCTGTAACGCTGCCGGCCTGGCATCGTCATCCAGGACCAAAGTGGTCCTAAGTCCAGCTGCCCTGACCCTAACTTCCATACTCAGGTAGAACAATCTAGGGTCACGATGCCGCATCCTGAATTTGCCTAGGAGTGTAGCCACTACTTCCTTTGCCCTGGTACCCCATGTTACTGACAGGGTCTTGTATTCGATGTCTGGCCGGAGACATCTTGCGTATACTTTTATCGTTGTCTGTAAGGTAAAATAAATAATAGGTTAAAAAATAAATTAAAAACTTTTTTAAATATATACTACTTTTTTATTTTATGCTGTATGCGGAATATGGTAGAGTAAGCAGAGGAAAAATACCAAAAGATACCGTTCAACTTTAGAGGTATTGGGCTGTGGGTCTTAACGCCGCTTTTTACCAGAGTGAGGATATAAAAATAATTCATCCCCTAATTGGAAATCGAAACCACAGTCGTTTACAATCAGTCGTTGTCGCGCTGAGGCACAACGGCCGCTATATCTAAATAATAAGCGATATGTAGACTGAAAAATTATTTGAAAAACTCAATTAATTGCATATATCAAACGTTACAAATACAAGAAGCTCAAGTTATTTGAAAAAAAAAAACACAATTAAAAAATATTACTTCTATATTATTTACAATTGTGTTTCGTTTTTAATTTTACTTTTCAGTTCTAGCTTCATCATCAGACCAGTTCTATGATAAAAAAATATTCTATTGTCACCCAAGCTACGTATTACAGCCAAGTTTCATATTAATGCTATTATCACATGTAGGTGTCAAAATCCACTTTTATTTTATTACATCGTTACAAGTCGACCTAAGTTTTAAAAGTTATTGTATGAAAAATGCAAAAAAATCTACAGTAATACAATCATAACCTACATTACATTACACAGCTGTATAATGTAAGAGGAATGTGGATAAATAATATATCATTAGATTCGAACCCTTTAGCGTAACCCCTACAGGAAATTAGTAATCGATTTGAAGTATGCAAGCGTTGAATATACATTTAAAAAGTATGTATGTTCAAACTATGGCGTCTGAAGGAAAGATCAACATAACGTCTCGAAAATTTGGATTAACAGGAAAGTGGAGAACAGAGTGTTTCAAGATATTTTTTTTCCTTTATACCCTATTATGCGGAAAACAATGAAGATGAAAAAAATAAAAATAAAAGATTTTCTATCATAAACTCAAACAATCCAGGACCTTGAGCGGTTAATCCAGACTTGCATAAACCAACCAAGCCAGCAAGGCCATCTTTACTATTATAAAACTGGCGAGTTTGTTTGGCAGAGCGCGCTTAACTCGAGAACAATTGATGCAAATTAAAAAACATATATTTTTGTATTTCTTTAAAAACCTCTTTATCAAGATGTATATTACAAAGATTTTTTAGAAAGGGAGACTATACCCTACATAACATAATGCCAATCGTTTTGATGTAACCCACTGTACTTGCGGTCAAAACGGTAGCTTTGAGAACTTAAAGTGTGCCTATAAAGAACTCTTAGGCATTTTTACTATTAAATGAGCAAAATCCAAGTAAAAGCTTGTCTAAAATATAGCCGTTCAAATAGCATAATACTAAGTATATACATACGTCATTGTACGCCCGCGCCATTGTGATTTGTACAGCGAGTTCCATTGTTTACTTTGAGAAATTCAAAAACTATTCTTAAGTATAACCTTCACTGAAAACTTGAATTAAAAAGGTTGACTCAACGGTCAGCTAATCAAAGAGGTAAATTGTTTTTTTTAACGTGTTGTTATATATATCCTTTTGGTTGATTTATCCTTTTTTTGTACGTTTTTATAGTGCTAAAACACTCCGTTCTCTACCTTTTGCCTAATTGAGTGACGGAACTCAATACCTAATTTCGTGTTTTATACGAAACATGATGATATTTGTAAGAATAATAAACATAAGCATTAGACTATAGGAAAAATTCAAAAAGAATTTAAATTTTTTCATCAATAAATATGAGTTCAAGTCCTGTTCTGTAAAACAATTGTAAGTTCATATTTATATAAATAAAAAAATATATATTTTTAAACTAAAGCTTCAATGAAAGAAGGTTTAACTTGTAATTGTGGTTTCCCCTTTGGTGGGACAGGGTTTACCGCAAATCCTGAGGGTACGCCAAGTCACATGTACACAAGTACATTAACTTCAATAATAATATTATTATAATTTCAAGCAATTTTGTCTTTTATTAAATAGATACATAGAAGGGAGAGCTAACTCAACATATTCTAAGCCACGCTAAAACTGATTTACTTAATTAATAAGTTTATTCGTATTATAATTGAAGTCATATATTAATAAAGAAAAGGCAAAATCGAGTTTTTTATATAACAAAAAGGAAAGAACGCTAAGTATAACCGCGTTATAAAATCATTACTCGACATATAAGAATGCAAGGATTGCAGAAAATCAGGTTCCCACGCGTTTTTGGTCGCACAAAGCTAAAATTTCAAACTAAGATTTTAACTTAATTCTTAGAATACTACTAAAAGTATTTAATTTAAATATTTTTTATCACTTACATGAATATAATGTGGGTGGAAAGGTATTTTTGTACGAGGAGCGGGCACCGGCGCAAGCGCAGCCATGACGCGCGGTTAGTTAGACAGCGCGTGTGTGACTGAGGAGTTTTGCGGAACTACGCCCTACTGTCACGGAAACTAAGGGTTCACCTGCTCCCTATTACAGGAAACCCATGGATCTATGGGGTATCGATCTATATTATGTTGTTTATGAGGATTTCACACGGGAACTGTGTGGGTTATGGTGGAAAATTGTATAAAATTGGGGATTTTAGCTTTTTTGCTCAATTTTTTTTATATTTTTAGAGTTGTGTCAATCGTTAGCATATTTTTTTCTATTAAAATGATACACATTATATTTTAAATAATTAATATAGAAGAAGAATAAGCATGAGCATAAGCTCATGCTTATTCTTTTTCAATGCTTGTTCTATTTGTTGATTGTAAATTTCAAAAAATCCTAATTGATGAACAGATAGAAAATATATAACAATTTTTAAACCTATATTCAATAATTATAATAATAAAGAATATATTATCGGTTGTATATTTAGTTATAATAATTTTAATTGGTTATTATAAATTATTATTTTATTACAAAAAAAAATTAAAGTCCATATAAATTATAAAATAAAATCAACAAAAACATGATTATAATTATTCGATACAAGAAATCGCCGGTAAAAGTGGTCATCTCTGCCGCTGTAGACGGCGGACATCGACTCGGTAGGAAGTGAAAAAGCGATACCGGAAAACAAGTGGAATGCAACTCTCGGAGATGGGAGCTTGCATGTCATTTTAGCTGGGATGAGCTTTCTTATGAATAATGCGAGTTTTTTATTGAAAAAAAAATCTTTTTTTTCCTTATAAGTAACCTTACTTTACCAGTTTGGCCGTATTTAATATACAACGTCGTATTTTTCCCCCGCATATAGCAGGGCAATCAGAGGAACTGTAGTGTTAAGACACTCCTTTCTCTACTTTTACTCCGCGAAACTCTATACTCCGCGCATTCTTTTATTTCCAAGGCAAAGAAATAAATATGACTCATTCCACTCAGTGGGAATCGACCTCACAACCGTAGTTTTTACAGTCATTTTTTTTTTTTTTTTCTGATGGACTTATTGCTGTTGACCTGG
>DWAN01000287.1:0-26056 GCA_018230445.1 Heliconius hewitsoni | reverse complement strand
TTATATACTATAAATACATAATTATACATAAAATATAATATATATTAATAAGATATGATTAATGAGTCTGTCGTTACATCAAGTGATGTTATATAGAGTTTACATTGTACAAAATATATTACATATAGTCGTGTAGTACTTTTTGGTTTAACATTATGTTTTTTGTTCACTATTGTTGTTATTATCGCTTCGTTAATCATATCTTTAAAAACATTTCAATACATATAATATTTAATTTTGTTTTTGATGATTTGTTTATGTTTCGTAGAACATATTATTAAATAGTGACAGATAGGATTGGTTTCAAAAAAATTCCAATTTGCGGTAAGCTTCTTTATATAAAAAATACGTCATTTAAATATTTGTTTATAAAGAATGATTTTGTTTTGATTTTAAATGAAAGCATAATTTTAACTACTCTATAAAAGCCTAATACAAGTAAAACAAAGGAGAAAAAGTAAACTTTTAAATGTAATGACGGTGAAGTGGAACGTTATTTAAGTTTATGATAAAAAAAATGGTAATTGCGTAAAATTGAATTAAAGATATCTCTTTCTCGTTCTGATATGTTTTTGTAATAGAACGTAGGTGTTAACTGCGTCACACGTAATACAGTATGGATAAAAATCATAAAATAAAACTACGTCTTAGCTGTTGACGATTTTTTTTAGGTTTGGGTTTGAAATATTTTACTTTATATGCTGCACCCGTAAAAGGAGCGCAGATGCTTCCATCCTGTATAAAAGAAGCCAAACGCAAATTGGATAATTTTGAGACCTTGTGCTTTTATGTATATGTAAGATTCATTTTAGTTCATAACAGCACTCGTACTCGTAAGTTGTAATTTTCATACATACATCAGGATCTAAATTTAAAGATTTAGGTTTTCGATCATCTTTTAAACGCTTACATCGACACGATCATGTTTCATAAAGTACTTTTAATTATAGTACTGTTTGCTACTTACAAGACTTGCCCCGTGTTTATACACCTCTCTCAACTATGAGATCGGTCTTAAGATGCCGCTTTTATTCATAAATTATAGATTTACGAGAGATTTATAAATACGAGCCTTTAACTATATACTTAATAAATTATTTCTTCATTTATATCAGTGGGATTTCTCCCTTTTGTACTCCTAGTCTTTTATTATTATTGCTTTTACTATTGTTATCATTTGTGAGATTTAATGTTCAGAATTGTCTTATTACAACTACTTAGAATGTATGGCGTTTCAATTGCTCCGAGGCGTAAATATTGTTCGACAGCTGTTCTATAGTACCTAAGTAGCCTAAGTGTTGAATGTATTAAATAAAGATTACTTTTTAAACTTTAAATATATTTTGTTCAAACTATCACATGTCACTCATTTGGAATGCTGTCCTGTTGGTAGCTGACGAACGAGAGCGGTAGTAAGTTAGATAATTTGGTGCACAAGACTCTGTCCATGGTGGGCTTGGCGAGGTACACGTGGATGTCGCCGGAGGAGCCCCGGAACTCGCTCAGTGCCTGCCGACACACGCCGCACGGCGCGGTGAAGCTGTCCTTCTGATGCGCCACCACCGCCACCATGTTGAACTTCAAGCAGCCCTCGCACACCGCCTTAGCTATCGCCGCTCTCTCCGCGCAAATGGTAGGCGCCAGAGTCGAACTCTCTATATTACATCCTGTGTACAATCCGTTCTCCTGCTCGCTCAATAGGGCCGCCCCCACTGCGAAGTTAGAGTAGGGACAGTACGCGCGTTGCCGTATCTCCGTCGCTTGTCGAATTAAATTTTTCACCACTTCGCCTGGAAATTAAAGCGTCAATTGATTAACGACGTCTTAATCAAGACTGAACCAGATAAGAGGGTCGACCTTCCGGGCGTTCGGACGTTGTGATATGGATAATTAAATTGAACTAAAATATTGTTTTCATAACTATTTAGAATTCATGTTTAAATGTATATTTTTTTCAATATATTTAAATATATACAAGCAATGAAAATATTTGAAAATCCTTATGAATTTCTGTGTTTTTTTTTTTGTAATTTTTGATACTTATACGGTATATTATTTTTTACATTAGGATTAATTTAAACCAAGTCCGCTACGGTCCCGCGGTCAGTACTTTTTTACCTATTGGGTACATTATTATCTTTATAATTGACAAAATATAAATAGGTCAAGCAATACGCGCGATTATAAATAGATTTTCTTCTTTATTTTGCAAGATCACGGCATGTAAGTACGTAAACATCGAGTTTGATGTAAAAAAAGTGTCACTGTAACTGTCTACGATATAAAATACGTGTACGCTGTAATGTGAATAAAAGGACTCACTTAATGTATTAAAATCAACTATTTCAAAACTATCCATGGACGCGTATTGCTACTGTTGTGGTGATCTCGTGTTGATTACGAAACACAAGGGGCGTGCGACTCCCGATGCGGTAAGCGGCCGACTGATTATGTTTAACGATTGTTGATTAGATACTCCGGTTCTCATGATTGAAACTTGAAAGTATCTCTACCCTTGTGATTTATGTTTCCATATTTTAATGAGTACAACTTTTTATTAATTCCAATGTAATATAGTTTTTCTTTTGCAGGAATGTTAAGACTTTGATTGGAATATCTGATTTATCAATTAGCCTTACAAAAATTATTAAGCGTAACAACTATATAGTGAGCGAATGAAATATGTTCTTGCAATTTAGAAACTAAATAGGATCTTATGTTATCCATTTTACCCAAAATGAGCTTCACGCTGCATCCCGCACCACAGTAGGGTAGGCAAAGGTACCTAATGTTAAGACACTCCGTTCCCCACTTTCCGCTGAGTTCTGGAGGCATTGCGTGTTGAGTGGCGGAAATATTTGTAAGACTCAAAAAAGCTATAAAAATATATATTCAAAATAAATATTTAAGTACTGTTGTCGAATGAGGTGTAAAGTTTTATTTAAAAATTTCATTTAAATATAACAATAGGAAAAGGTCAACAGACTACAGATGCCATAGAGACACAGGTAGGTAGTAAATGTCTGAAAAAACACAATGTTAAAGTTTATAAATTCGACCCATTTATAAACCCATTTATAAAATCTATTTCAATCAGGATCGCTTTCCTTTTTCTTTGCTTAGACCAAGTACAGTTTTGGATTCCGACACGCAGACTTAAGAAATAATTATTATTGTTCCTGCATAAGTAAATCATAAATGTGTTAATAAATAATAAAAATATATATAATATAGGTACTTGCCGACACTCGGACTCAAATAAAATACAAAACATATAAAGTTATGTGCTGGTATAGACAACTACAGCAACATAAAATATTCAAAACGAAATAAAAAGTTAACTGTGCAGCTTCAATTACTTGCGGATAGTACAAGTTGTAACTTCCTTAATTTTTTATAAATTACACCGTATGCGCGCTAACTAATTATAATTTATCAAGAAAAAGTCAAGGTAGAATTGGGCATTAAATACTACGCCTGTTGACTAACCACATAGGTATCTCATGTATTGACAGCGCCTAAATGAAATAATTATTATCTCTTTCTATCTATCTCTATATATATTCTATCTCTATTTTTATTAAAACGGCGCTACAATTCTTTCTACAAAAAATAATTAAAAAAAAAAAAAACCGACTGCAAACGACGAACTAAAAAGTAATTTTACATAAAGTAAACTGTAGTTTGATTTGTTAATTAAAATAATTAAAAAAAGATTTTATCATTTTAAAATTGGTGCTAAGTACCTAAACGAAACAGGCTTAGTAATTTGATATTGTGGTAAAGCTGTTGTAACATTAGCATTACAAGAAAATACATAAAAAATATTCAGGTGAATTGGGAACCTCTCCTTCTTTGCAGTCGGTTGAAAATGAGAATATCCTCTTTTTTTTAAATGAAATTGAAATAAATTAAAATAAAATGGGACCACACGGGAAGCACTACATTTCAAATAAAATCATCAAAATTGGTTCACCCAGTGCAAAGTTCTGCTGTAACAAACACAAAAAAATAAAAAAATATATTGTCGAATTGATAACCTTAGGCAACAGACGATTTCACCATCTTAAGCCCATACAGTACGGTCGACGAGTCATGGTCGCCCTAAAGTTAGGCTGTTTGAACTTTAGCACATAGTTCACTCGGGAAAAAAATAATTAAAAGTTAAAAAAAACCTTGTAAGCTACGGCTCGTTGAACGTAATGTACCTAAAGACTACAGCCATATTTGAGATTTAAAGATGAAAGAACAAATTTAAAAGGAAAACAACCTGCATTTATATACTCGAAACGAGCGATGAAGTTAAAAATCTTTACATCAAAGTAAAACAATTTTAGATGTAATTATTATTTTCTTTATTGAGTAATAAGCGAACCCTATGCATATACATTACTAAATAACTACTTAGAGTATAGTAGCTGCAAATCAAGTTACAATGTCACCATACTAATTTATACATAAGAAAATCAAACAAAACAAAAGTTTTATTTATTTCCTATTATTAGTATATATAAAATAAAAAACATGCTATTTATTATTTATAATAAAACATTATTTAACCCACTCCTTCCATCATAGAAAGAACATAAAAAGGAAATAATATAATTATTATTCCCTATATATATATATACATATATGAAAGCCTGAAAGAAATATCCAAAGAGGATAAATATAACTTCTTCCTTAATATGAGTTTTTGAAATTCGAAAACAGTAAAGTTTAAAGTCCGCTGAGTTTATTTTTAAATTTGACATTTTAAGTATTTTACACAAACAAACCTAAAATGTCAAAAAGCAATTAAAACCAAATTTGTGTTTTGTTCACATTATAGATAAAAAAATTACGTATATTATATAAACTAGTATCAATATCAATAATTTTTGCCTCGGTATCGCCTCGATATATTATAATTGTATAATTGAAAAGAGTAAACTTATATTATAAACTATAAAGGTGATGCTACATATTTTTTTACCATTACATATAGAAATGCCGTTGGGATTAAAATTAACTTTAGGAACCCAGAAACTATCAATAACAATAATCTTACAATTAAATAGATTAAACGTTACAATTAGTCATTAAAAACATAAGATACGTATACCTATAAATAACTTTCATATAATATTGTATTCATTTAATCGTTTATAAAATTAAACCAAATCATTTTATACATTTATTTTCTTTATATATTCCCATTTTTATTTTTATATTAATTTTAACACAAAAAGAAACTAAATCTATTTTACAGACAAGAAAACCCCAATATTATTAATAAAGTAAACAATCGTATTAATAATAAAAAAAATAATAGATTCATTGTCACAATCGTGAGGGTCCATCTATAAATTACGTCCCACGAACTTCATATATTTTTTAGCCTTTGCCTGTCCTTGTCACCGCTGGTCACATTTGTGATGAAGCAAACATGGTGCATCCGTATACAAAAAAAATTGCTATTTTCCACCAAAATATTATTATTATTAATTTAAAAAAGCGTTTCCCAAATTATGTATGTATATTATAATTTGAAATGAACGCCCCATTAAATTTAGTCTCCTGTTTACTTCTTGTCACAATATCATACTACGTTGATGCCTCCCTATATCTTTACGACGTACGTGTGACATAACTGATAGATTGCACCTAAGCAGAAATTACATTAATTTTTTTTATTATTTACACTAAATCGTTTTAATAAATGGTCAGCAAAATTTCCCACATCATGTCAAATATTTTAGGGAACGATTCGATAAAAATAATAATGAATAATAGCAACACCTAACATTGATAGCGCAATATAGTTTCTTATTTATTTTTTGTTTCAAATTGATTACAATTAGTACATTATATATTTTTTATTATTATTCAAAGATTTAAAATGCTTGAATGTATGTTTTGAGTCAAACATGGATAATGTGCTATATAACATAATATTAGTTATTTATTTAATTTCTTTAAATAAGAGATTAGTAAATAATTAATTTAAAATTAATAATTGCATATTATACATTTAGACAGACTATATATTGTGAAAATTGTACAATTAATGGTTTCGTCCTGTTAATTTTTCTCAATAATTTTCAAGTTTTAGTGAGTAACTTTTTTTATCTTCACACTGTTAGTTTCTATTCCTCATTTATTGAGACTGCTTGTTGTGTCACTTAACAGTGGCTCAAGTGAACGCGGCGCTTTACCTTACAGGAAAGAGGAAATACAAATAATTAATTTCCCAAAGTGGTAATGGAATCCACGACCGTCACTTTTATAGTATGTTAGCAGTGCCCTTACTCCACTATGAGGCCATTGAGTATGTTAATGTGAAACGTTTTGTTTATTTATCTATATGATTATACTTATCGATGATGAAGTGACAACATCTAAAGTTTCTTCCTATCCTGACATTTTGCCTATTATAAACTTTTGATGCAGACAGATTTAAAAAAGATATTTGCCTGAAATAAACGTCTAGATTTATTTTCTATATTATAGCGAAATATTTATAAATAGCAATAACTATTGAGCATATGTTCATAAAATTATGAAGATAGGAGTTCTTGTCAATTCATCGTCATTACGTTTAATATAAAAATGGCAAATTATTAAGATACTATTTTACAACAATTTCATCACACTATTTCTAGTTTCTAGTCAGTCACTCACTGCACATTAAAATTTTAATAATTTCAATTTTCGCTCAATTTAGGGTTCTACATCTTCCCATATGTACACTAGAAGTAGTGTGATGTAATTGACGCTTTACAGATTCGGGTATACTAGATTTACCAGAATGGGCACCACCCAACATAACACTGGCACAGGTTCTCATTACTAGTAGCCTGTTGTATCAACAGATCGACTTGCTTGTGCACAGAGACGGCGGCGTCGGACGCGTCATCTATATGGGTGAAATCGCGTCCCGTGAGCTTATCTCTAACGCGGTTAACTATAGCTAAGGCGCGTTTATTTAAATTGGTCTCGGGCACGTCGTCGCGCGGCGGCGGGTCGGCGTCGTGCGGCGCGTCCGACGCGCGCGAGCGCCGCCCCGCGTCTATCAGGCGCCAGTTGAGCAGCGGGTCGTACACGAAGGCCTCGAGCACCGCCATCACGCTGTCCTTGTGACGATGGAGGACCTCCATGACGGATTCGCAAGTCCGACGGTATGTTCCTTCTATGCCTGTTACCTGTGTGTGATATGGTACAAATTGTTATGTTGCCGAGCGTTTTTGTTTTATTAGTGGTCTTTAAATACTTTTTTCTTGTAAATATTCAAATATATATTTTAAAATACATCAGTATAGAAGAAAATCTGAATTTTCAATCTGTCAAAGTTACTCCCATCAAATGGGTAACTTTGACACACAAAGAACCATTTAGAAAAAGGTAGTCATAATTAATCTTCTTATTAATCTAGGTAATATTGGATCATTTCTTTATTCAATAATGGATGCGGCAGTTTTGTCTTATATTACAAAAAAATGGAGAATCAGTCTAGAGCGTTTGATATTTGTATATTATATATTTTTTATCTGCATAAATAATACTTAAAAACACGTTTAATAGAAAACTTTTAAGCAATTTTTTGATGTAAAAACTTTACATACCTCCATAGCGTTTATCAACATTCTTGTTAACCTGAAGGGTATTTTTTCCGGGAATTTGTCTCTAGTGACGGCGACTTCGAAGCAATCACCGAAATCAATGTGTAGGAACTTTCCAGTTACTCTGTCCAACATAATATTAGAGGGATGTCTGTCGCCTAGTCCCAGGATATAGCCCACCATGCTCATGACAGCCAGTGAGCGAGTGTAATTGGTACGTCTCTCGAACCAAACCTCTGAAGATGGACTTTTAAGCCACAATAGTTTTGCAAGATCATCTCCTGCAGTGTGCTCTAAAGCATGCTCAAACACTTCCACCTATAAAATATATATATGAATTATGATAAAAGTCGTGGCACAGGGGTAAACGCGACAGTTGTCGGTTTTAATTGTGGAAAAGACAAGGCAAACGAGCGTCCGTCAACCGATGATATGTGATCACCGCCGCCCACAACTCCCTGAAACACCACAGGAACTACAGGTGCGTTGTCGGTCTTTAAGGTGATGCCAGTTCGATTATACTTAAATAAATGATTTCCATTTTCTCACTTTAGTAGACAGAACGCGGCGTTGAATGCTACCACGCAACGCACCAGGTTCCCTCTGCGTACCTTGATATGCGGATATGGCGAAAGCTGGAGAGACGTTTTATTAAAACTAAGATAAAATAACATTCAATATTATAAATAAATTAAATAGGTTTCCGGATTTACATTTAAATAAAATAAGAGCACATATTTTTGTTGCCTACTATATAATGGACATAAGTAAAATGAAATTTTCGGCGAAATAGCCTTAACTACTCCCTATAAGTACTAGGAACCTGTGTCTCAAAACCTATCTTCAATTGTTACAACGAAATTAACTTTTATCATTAACATAAAAACGATGTTATTTCTAGCTATCTGGTGTTAAGATCAATTAATTATTTAGATTTTTTTAAATTGACCATAACCCAAACTTCAGAAAGCACAAATCCATATTGATATATTATGCTACTTTAAAATAAAAACAAAACATATCATTATTGAAAAACTAACCTTTTGCATTAACATCAATTTCTCCAAATCTGAGGCCATCCTCTGCATTATCCTGTGTTCGATATTTATTAAAATCTTTCTTTTCTCCCTGAAATCTTTTATAAGGGAATGCAAAGTGTCACAATGGGGCACCCAGCCGATTAGCCCCGAGTTAGTGGATAATGGTATTACAGCATATCTCTGTATGGCCAGGTCTCGTCTGAAGGTGTCAGGGTCAGCTTGAAGTAAGGTGTTAACGAGACCGAATAATTGCATCACTCGTTCGTCTTGACGTAAGTCTTCGTGTCCCTTTAGTAAGAACATATAATCTTTCCCGTTGGAACCTCGTATACAAAGCCTACGGGGTCGTTGTTTTGAAATGATTACCTAAAAAGACATTATATGTATTTTAGCTAATGTTTTCTAATATTTAAAAAAAAATTGCGTCTTTGCAATAGTTTATGTTGTATAAAATATTCGGGTGGTATAGTATTTTTTAATTTGAGCGTGAATTTACGCTTTGTGACATTGGCGAAGCTGTTTCTGGGCTCAACTCGCACGCTCGGAACGCGGTAAGAATAAAGAAGAACGTGCTTAGTTGGTTTTGGCACGTCGAACGAATGAAAATAAAAAGATATATAACGGAAAAATGAGCGGTAAGAGAGGTAGGGGGAGACCTCCGTTGACCTTTGAAAACACTGTGTAGATAGAGAGTGAGAAAGATACTGGAGGAAGGTCACGTAAAAAGCATGTGGACCTCTGGAGGGCCCGTATGAAGAGGTTGATGACAGTGGACAAGGCGAAAAAGGTATGCAGAGACAGTAGCGTTTGGCGCTACGTTGTCCCTAACCACCCCACTAGGGATATAGCGTGAAGCTAGATTAGATAAGATAATTAAATAAAAATAATTCTACTAGGTACTGTTTTATAATAAAATTTTCTTTCAATGTATTTAATACATTTTTTTTATTATTAGTGTCTTATAAACATAGGTTAGAAGAGAAGAATAGCATTTTTGAATTGGGTTACATTTCCAAATAGATGTAACACTCATATTGGAAAACTTAAAGTGTTATATAAAAGCTTACCTGCAAGCTACTTTGTATGTGCGCAATACGTATGAGGTCCTGGTGGGGCACGTAGGAGCCCGGTACCGCGAGCTCCAGGTCGCGGCAGTTCAGCAGGTCGGGGCTCACGTACTGCAGCTCCAGAGACGTGAGCTGCGGCAGCTGCCGGCTGATGCGCCGAAACACGTGGTAGTACAGGTCCCACGCCTGGTTTAGGTCACGGACTAAACCAGATTCCTGAAACAAATTGATTTACTTACAAAAAAATTTTTTACAAAAAATGCTTTTTGCGTTAGCTTAGGTAATTAGTAATTAGCAAATATTAATTAAGTTCATTAAATAAATAGTAAAGTAACAAAATAAAATTAAAAAATCATATATTCAAATTCAAAAAATAAAAAAATATATAAAATCAGTTGCATGCTGTAGTGTCACTCTACACTCAAGACAAATTATTAATATGCGAGAAAACCGAAGCCACCATAACTTGACGCCATACGGTCTTATAATAAGTGTCAATTAATTGTTTTGTCCATAGGTCATTAGTAATTTTACTGCAATTGTTTACAAGACCAACTGACGTTACAACCGTCAATGCCATCTAGCGTCTCTGCCAAAACGCGCCTTTGATAATGTTAAATTTAATTCAATTTACATGACACCTACTGACTGATCGTTTGAATGTTTGTTAGGACCTAAATTATTCACTTTCTTCTTTATCAAAATTAAAAAAAAACTGCAGCTGTACACTGTATCCAGCAAATAGCAGGGTAGGCAGAGGGAATGTAGTGATAAGCCACTCCATTTCCTACTCTCTGCCGAACTTTTGAGGCATTGCGTGTTATAAAAAGTATTCGTAATAACTAACCTTAAAACGATTGCACCATTCTTGAGCTTCATTAAGATCTCGTCCATATGCTTGACTGAAGGAAACTTCTTTTAATGTTTTCGGTCCTCTTTCCAGCAAGGCGTGCAATGGCTCCAGAGTTTTAAACATGGCCTTTACGTCGTGTTCGCTAAAGTATAATCTAGAAGCTTCCTCCAGGGCCTCATGCCATTGTTCGTGCCACAGAATAGCTACTCTGATGAGCTCTTCGGATATCATAGCTGCTTGATTCACTAAGTTATTAGAATGTGTGCACATAGATTTCAAAATTTGATTGGCCGCATTTTTGCGGTCTACGAACGACGATTTCGATGCGACTGTTAGTGGATATACAAGCGCTTGCGGATGTGACTTCCCAATATCGATAAGAAGAGAATGGATTAATTTTCCAACTAAAGCCCTCGGAGTGTCAATTCTGGCTATAAGCTGCGGTATAACTTGCAGCCAAACATTTATTTCGATCGTCCGTATCCCCTCTAGTAGTGCTTCGTGCACGGCGGGATGATGCCCATAATCAAACCATAGTGTCAACAATCGCAATGTATCTTGTAGCGAGCTACCATGTGACAGATTTATTGATTTGAAGAATCCCTCGACGGCAGGGACAGTGTACGTCTGTAAATATTCAGCCACAGATTTTACCTCTTCGGGATTCGACATGTCTGCTTCTTGGTGCTTATAGAATAAAACAGTCTCAAAATTCATATATGCCCACGCGTGCCAAGCTTTATACCAATCGGACGACAATTTAGTTGCGGCCGAGTAATTGCGTAATATTTCCGGAATAGAATGTTTATTTATGCCGAGTAAAGATTCACACCAAGAGCCTAGTTTAAGATGGCAACGAGCTAGCAGCCGACAATGTTCGGGATCTCCTGTTTCGACATTTTCTACGTAACGTTGGAGCTGATCATACGCCAGTTGTTTGTCTCCAGCTACCCACAGATGCTTTGCATATGCCAGCGTAAGTCTTGGCTCGTGAGACGGAAGTGGCATGTCACGATTTTTGCTTGGATCTATTCCGAGTAACATTACTAGGGTTCTGTGAGCTTGTCTTGGAGCGCCGCTTTTTCTGCATAGTGATGCAAACTTAAGCCAAGTGGCCATATCTTCTTGTGGAGTTAACACTAAGCTGTGTACTTGAAGAATTTTACGCCAATCTTCAACTAATCTTTGACCTCCTTGTAGTCTTGTCCACCAAGCTTGTCTTATACACTCTCGTCTTTCGGGAACTAGTTTATAAGTTATAACCTCCTCTAGTTCAGCCAATAACTGAGCATTTACTAGAGCACCGTAAGCTCTTTGATAACTTTCACCAGCGACGGCAGTCAACTCTGAGTCTAAAATGGAACGAGCTTGATCAATATATAACTTAGAAAGGTCATAGTCTTCCTTGTGGATTTTGAGAACTGCCCTATAAAACGCTCCGTCTTGGGTGTTTTCTGGTAGAAAATTGACATATTTAGTCATTGAATCCCACTCATTCAATCCCCATGCGGCGGCGGCGGCTAACCTTGCCGATTTGAACTTTTCGTCAGTGCTCATCTTGGGCCACCGCTTGGACACGGTATTGTACAACTTATACCACTCTCCCAGAGCTTCGTAGCAGCGCATTTCGCCGAGATATGACTCGCCATTGTCGCCGTCTCCAGCAATTTTTTCCCCGTACAAGTTCAATGCTTTTTCCCAGTTGTGTAATTTTTCATACCATCTAATTTGAACTTTGAGACTCGTATCGCCTGCTTCGCGCTGTGTCATTACACGCTCGAGTAAACCTTCTGCAGCTTCTTTTTGTTGTAATTTATTATTGATATGTATTAACGCCTCTACTACTTGAGAAGTGGCTCCATTGCGGAACTCTTCTTCCTGTAAGCAAAAAAAAATTGTCACTCCATTTTTTTAGTTCATTAATATAACAAATGATACGCATAATGTTACATTTGACAATAGTTTACAAATAACGCTCTCTAGCTAAGTATAAAGTAATTAATAAAATAGATGATGATAATAAAATAGATCTTGAATTAATTGAACCAAACCACAATCTACCTTATAATGAAGTGCTTTAGCATATGCTCTGCAATGCATAGCCCTCTCTCCTAATAACTGAGTCGAGATAGGTAATGCACCACCTTCACAATGCTCCATAAACTCAGCCAGATTTAGAACTGTATGGGCTAGTTCTGGTGCATCAGGTGCCGTGAGAGCCTGTTCCAAAGCATTTGATAGCTCTGAACGCGACGTGTTGTCCAACTCCGTCCAACACGATACAAATGCCGCGTTGAATAGATCGCGTAGTAATTGCGAATAATTGTGTGCCAACGCCAGGCAAGCCCTGTAGACAAGATATATTAAAAAATCGTTGTATTGTCCGTACTCTATATTATATATTGAGTATTTTAGATTTTTTCTAATATAGAGTATATTAAAAAAACGAAAAATATACAATTAAGATAGTTTAAGTAATAAACATTCCGAAAATGATAGTACAAGCAAAATCAGATATGATATCATATGATCTTGTAATCAAAATTCACTCACATCACTTGATCAACATTTTTACAGTATTTACCGATTCATACGATACGTTTATTAGAACCTCATGACCGGTTTAAGACACTTGTGTATTACATCCATTAAAGATGAATGAGTATTAAGATTGACGCTTGATGCTTGAGATGCTTACCTTAAAGCTGGGCTATGTGATTCAGTTAGTAATCCTATGCTAAATCGACGTAACCATTCCAGCCAATCGTCCTTGGAAACTCGACTACTAACCGTCCAAGCTACTTTCAAACTATGAGCGTTCACGTAAAGCTTGCGAATGGACTGTGAGGTATCACAAGCTACTAAACGTGCCTGAAAATTAAACACATTATTATATAACCGATTCATCAGTTTTGATTAGGCGCAAGAATTACAGTTTACCTCTTGGTTATTATTTCGCGGTCTTCGTCTAGTACTTTGCAGGAAATCATCGACTGCTAACACCGAGCTCGATTGTAGTTTCGAGAGCAACAACTCGTAGTTTTGATGTTGAATTCTATGTTTCACAATAACTTTTTGGACGAGCGGAATAAAGTCGTTATACTTTCTGCCAAGTTGTATAATTAAAGCACATAGTGTGTCCATTGCGGTAGGTCTTAGAGCGTAGATGTCCAAGCTTCTGACCAGTGGGTGAATTATTCTCGAAACAAGTTCACTGTAGTTCAATGAGTCGGATAGATAGTCGACAGTTTCCATAGCTACTTTGGCTACTTGGATAGGACAATCTGACGCATCGAACAACTTAACTATAGACGGTATTACTAAATGCATGTAATCATCGAGATTGTCTTCAAATTTTTGTAAAGCATATAGAAGTTTTTCAGTCACAAATCTGTCTTTACTAGTGTCGTGTGCCAAAACGCGCAATATTTGTGGCATTAATTGTGGTAGATACACTTTAAATTCAGAACCAAGCGCTATAGCAATATGTTCAACTAACAATATTAAAGTAGGCTGTAGAGGACTGTTTGGTGTCCAAAATTCTTTAATCAGGTCGAAGATTTTTTCCAAATAGTTTCTAATATGCTGTTTTACAATGGCTATTAATTTTGCTAATTGAGTAAACAGAAATTCTCTAAAATTGTTATTATCAGTCGCTCGAGCTACATAAAGTAGGCTCGGTGTGACGCGAGATATGTATGGAACACATTTAATTCCCAGGGATTGAAATATGAAGGTTACAGCTTGTACGACACTCGTGTGATGTTGCTGAAGTGTTGGATCTCGGAGGATTCGCATCAAGGTTGAAATCACAATGGCGGGATAGTACTCATCTAGCACCGGTGATGACATGTTTACTAACATTTCACTAGTGGTCATATCAAAGTTGTTTTCTTCAGCCTTGCTGTCTGCTACTGGCACCAGACTAGAATCTGGTTGTCCATCAATTAAGCCTCTTGTCATTTTGTGTTTGTATGGATCTAGAGCACCCAAGAGTCCTAAAACTCGGATTGTTTCACGTCTATCTTTGGGTTGTTGTTCTGTTTTTAAGAAATTGAGTAATACGTCCATTAGATTAGGATATTCTGTATAGGGTGATACTACATGACCTGTTGCACTTATAAGTTGACCAAATGCCCATAAGGCAACACTTCGTTTATCTGTGGCACTTGCATCAGATAATAAGTCTAGCAAAATGGTAAGAAGGTCAGGCAAATATTTTTTTAGGCCCGTATTATCTCCATGTACATCAGCCAAGTCCCCCACAGCTTTCAATACGCTTATTATGACGCCAGGGTTCAAATCAGCCTCTTTTAGCTTAGGGACCAAAACATTCAAAATAGTTTCCATATATGGTTTCACCAGTTTAGGTGCATGTAAAATTAGGTTATCTAGCATCCTTGCAGCCTGTTCTTTATTCCGACTCATGCCCGAATGTTCTAACTCAGTCAAAAATTGTATCAAAGTTTTCCGAAGTCCAGGCATAACATATGCAGGATTAACTGTACTGAGACGACCAATGGTACAAATAGCTAATTCCCGGATTTCCAAGTGTTCATCATTCATAGCAATAAAAAGAAAACTTAAATTTTCTATTTGTGCCAAATGTGTATCAAATATTTCAGTAAGAGATTCTAGTACCCAATATCGCACTTCGTAATCTGGATCAGTAACTGAAACTACCAACATTTTACCCACAACTTCAGCTGTCAGCATGGTCAGAGTTCTAGAAGGTGTTTTCATAGTTCTTACTGTAGCGTCAGACAATAGTTTTGCTGATGTTTTGACAGCTTCCACTCGAACTTCTTGGTTATCACTCTGTAAGAAATGTTCAGCACAACGCCGGACAAACGTTAATAAGCTATGCTGACCTTCAAAATGAAAGGTTCTAAGAGTCCTCAATGCGAGAACTATGCTAGCATTATCCTGAGGTTCTAAAACCAGACTGATATTGCTTTGCTGCTCTAAACTTCGAGGAACACCTGGATGTAAGAATGGTTTATTTCGTAGCACTTGAGAAAGCATATTCAAAAGTCCTTCAGATATTTCTCCTTTTAGAGTGGGCAAATTGTGACTCAATTCTTTTAGACATATTGTCAAAGATGGGCTGAGACCAGTTGCAAACATTGCATCTAACAATTCCTTTATATCACTAACAACAAGATCTTTGACAGCACTGCTTAGCAAAGTGATACAAGCAAAAATAGATGGATCAATCCACATCCTTTTTTTGCTGATGGTGTCTCTGACTGGTAAAGCTTGTTTGATAACTTCCATTATTCTAGGAATGAATGGTTTTATATCATCCTCTATTGCAGCTGCCATTAAGCCTAATGTTGTAAATGCCATATTTCTATCCTTTTCTCTACTTTTGATTGATGTTAACAGATAATGCATTGTGGAATTAAGATATTTCTTTAAAAATAATTCTTTATTAAAAGCTGCTAATCTTGGTATAATAATTAAAAGAACCTGTGGTACACCTTGCGTTTTGAGAAGGCGCTGTGACATCACATCTGAAACATATATACATTTTGGGAAAGGTTCTCTTTGACATATTTTTTGAAATTTTTTTTAGTGTTAATTTGGATATTTAAATAGCAAATTGGAATTCTAAACAGAGATCAATGAAAATATTTTTTTAACAATTTTTTTAGCAGAAAAAATAGAAATAACTTCAGTTTGTTTGAAAACACTATGACTGTAGGTTCAATCTCCACTGAGAAAAATTAACTTTTTTTTATTTTCTCCTTAAACCAACAACAACTAAACTAAATGTGGTGTCAAGTTCTATCTCTTAACACACAATGTTATGATTCTAGGCTGAAAGTTGAGAATTACAACTACTTCTACTACTAACTAGATTCTATCTATCTCGCTGTATGTGGAGTATAACATCAAAAAAATATACATTTGTAACAAGTCTATGCTTGTTTATAAAAAATATCTACCTTGACATGTTCTTTCTATCTTCTCAGATAACAATTGTTTACAAACTTCAGATTCATAAATAGGAACAGGATATTGAACATTTTCTGTTTTGAAACCATCACATAAATACCCTCTCTTTACTGATGGACTGTGTAATTTAGAGCTTATGAAAATTATATCATCTGAAACTGTAATGTCCTTTTGTGTATCCAAGCTGTACATAAGATATGTATACTTTTTCTCCCAAACAGCATTTGAACATCTTAATAACTCATTTAATATTAAAATTCCCCCATGGATCCTATCCTCTTTAGTAATTCCTTTTTCTCTAATTGGTATTTCTTCAAAGGAAGACATGGCTTCTTCATAACATTGCATGTACCACTGAGGTTTAGCAGTTGATTGTTTTGCCGATTCTCTTTGAGCCGTTACTACTAAACCTGCCCTTAAGGCTTTAGCAGCTGCTTCCCTTATTTGTTGTTTTGGATCTTTCAGGGCTATGAGTATATGGTCAAAGAAACCTGACACTTGCTGATAAAAATATGTTGGCATTGCTATAGCTAATTCTTTTAAAAGTAAAACTGCTGAATGTCTTCTACCCTCATTTCTTTCTTCTGATAACCATTCAAATGCTCTCTTGACTTCAAATTCAACATATTCAGCTCTTTTTACACCTGATACAGTTGCTAGGCGACCCACTGTTTTGGCAGCTAGTTCCATAACACCAACATCAGATGAGGGCAATAAGTTCCTCAAGTAATTAGCAAACCGAGTGATTCTTGTTTTAGTTGTGTCACAATCACCTCCAATAAGACAAACTAAAAAATAAACAGACATTATAAAAACTTCAAATGTCAATTAAAATAAGTCTACGGTGTGTTTCCTACGTACCGATAGCCAGAACTCCTCCTTTCTTTTCATGAACGTCGTTACTGGATACCATTTCGAAAATTTGATGATTAAATTCATCGAGAAACTGTGTAAGTTCCTCTTGAGGAACTTCTCGAAGTTCTGTTTTGGCATAATGGTACAGTTCCCGTGCTGTTTTTGTTTGTATGTCCACATTACGAGATTTTAAGCCCGCTACAAAAGCGGTTACTTGATTGGACATTTTGGTTGAATTTTATAGATATTTCAAAACAATCATTATTATGTAGTTTCTTTTACTCTAGAAACAATTTATTTTTAAAATAACAATTTGAACAGTCTAATATTAGTAAGTAACAATTATTCATTTAAAATATAAATAAACACACAAGGGTTATACTTTTTCAATCTGTCATTATGAGTTTTGAAGCGTTCTAATTGCCCATTACAAAAATTAAATTAAAATATCGCCAATCGCCATTAAATTATTTAATAATACAAATATGATTAAATTATATATAAATTAGCAAAGAAATCCATTATTTACTGTTTTTTATTTTATATATATTATTATACTTTAAAATCATTATTACTATAAAAATGTCTATGGTCAAATAGCCGATATTTCATTCATTTGACGCTTCAGATTCTTTCTCTGTCGTTTAGATACCTATGTACGGGCGGTCATCGCTGAAGATATCCGTATAAATTATTAAATGAAGGTGCTATAGGTGTTGATTTTATGCAGAAACTGTAGGTTATAAATTGTTAAATAATGATCTTGCTGGAGATCAATAATAGAATTATAGAAGAAACTTTAACAGTTAAATATAAAAATGCACTGGCGCGGTGAGTACGTTACGCTTAGAAAGTTTACCTGTTTTTTAACGATTACAATTTTAATTAGTGGGTCACACGAGATTCTAAATGTTGTGTTTATTATAAAGTGTTTTTACGTATAGTAAATTAAAGTGATATAGTATTTTACCAGTAACCCCCTTTCCGCAAGATATGACAAATGTCAAATACAGTCACACAGGGTGGGCCCACGTTGGCCGCGGAATATGCAAAATTCGAATTATATGGACATTATGTCATAGTATACATGGTTTATTTTTCACAAGATATGGCTTAAAAATGACGTGATTCAAACCATATCAGCATAGATGAGTCATACTGGTTGTCTGTAGGTACTCACAGCAATTGCGGAAACGTTCCATAAATTGTTTTCGGATGCCTTTGGTAGTAAACAATGTTAAATTTGATATGTGATACTGATGCATGGCAACAATGAAGGGATGTTAAGATAATTAAAAGGATGGCAGGAAATGACTAACACTTGTTTAAAGTTGTGCTTCAATTTTCAATTTATACAATATTTTTATATTTGCAGTTTAAAGCCTGAATCCATAGATGTTACCCTTGCAGACTTTGATGGAGTGCTTTTTCATATATCTAATGTCAATGGGGACAAAACCAAAGTTAGAGTAAGTTTAATAACATTGTTGCACTAACAGTACTATAACTTAAATTAGTAGTAAATTTTATTGAAAATTCCCTCTAATGTATTTCAGATTAGTATATCATTGAAGTTTTATAAGCAATTAGAAGAGCATGGAGCAGATGAATTGCTTAAAAGAGTCTATGGACCACTTCTAACAGAACCTGAATCAGGTAATTTGTTAATTTTAAAGTTAACCAAAAACTAAATATATTTTTTGATGTAAAACATGTGTTTTAAGGAAGATTTCCAATGAATAATAAGGAAGTATATAAATAATGTTAATATTGTTTGTTAGTAAAGATTTAATAGAGCGAAAATAATTTATTTCACAATATGTATTAGTCTCATTAATTTTATTATACCGACTAGGTGCAACTAGCTTTGAAATGTGAAAGCGGCTTGTAATTAAGTGTATAATGTTATGGATTATAATTTTATGAATTCAATTTAGATTATGTAGATATTTATTAAGAGTGTGGATGTGGCTTAGTTGCAGTGTCTGATAATAAGCAAGATGTTTTTGGGTTTGATTCCCACTTATAATAAGTTCCACCATTGAATTATGTGGAAAGTTCAAGTGTTCACCTTGCTATATCCAAAATACAACATGAAGCTAAAAGAAAAAATATTACTATATCAGTAAAGACAATATTTGAAGGATTTTCTTCAGAAATCAAGAGATGATTTCTTCACAAAACTCACCACATTTTGTTGTACTGATTTATACATGCATAAAAAAATAATGAGACATTCATTGCTTTCCAAATGAATAAGTTGTGATTCTTGCTGTAGATAATAACAACATGTATTTGATAAGATTAGCTCTACACTTATTACAAAAATATATTGAGATAAGACAAGCCTGTATATGTTTATTATATAAAATTTGTCATAACTTTTGGTGGGTAAATATTTCATGATAAATTAAAATTAGTTCTACCATCTAACACAATATTCAGTGGATAGTAAAGAATGGCTTATTTAGGTTTTCTCTGTCTGTAATGCGAAAATAAGAATGATTAACTGCTGATTGAACCCACAACCTTTACACTAACTGTTGGAAGATATCACACACACAGTCTTTTTAGCATTATTAATCAAATAAAACACAAAAAAAACAACATAATTTGAAAAATAACCATTTTATTTGTATTTTATTTTAAGCGTCCCACTGTATTTCATATAGCAGTTAAGTTAGTAATATTTTAAATTTGTAAACATTAATTACATAAATCTCATGTAAGTGACTATAAAGTCTTTTTTGAAAAATAAATATCTTTAAACATAGTTAAGGCAGCTGGAAATAAAAAGAAGCCATGTTTGAAAATTTTAACACATTGCACATATAGAACCATTTTTGAGTGCTTGTTGGGTGGCAAAACTCACTGCCTTCACTTTGCCGTTTTACCAGAATGAGAAAACGAAAATAATTCATTACCCCAATTGGGAAGTGAATCCACAATAGTCACTGTCAGCTAAAGACAGTGCAAGTGGAGTAGGTTGAGTAGGAAGGCAGACCCTGGCAAATAGCCTGGATTAATGCCAGGGAGAAGAAGGAGATGCAATGTGTCTGCACCGCAACAGTCTAATTACCATATTATTTAAAATATATGTAATTGCCTAAATCCAATTATATTTTTTCAGGTTACAATGTATCAGTACTGCTTGATATGGAAAACATCCCAGAAGACTGGGAAGCTATAGTGAAGAAAGTTGGTCTATTAAAGAGGAACTGTTTTGCATCTGTATTTGAGCGCTACTTTCGACTGCAAGAGGATGGTGATGTTGGCCAGAAAAGAGCTGTAATCAACTATCGACAAGATGAGACTTTGTAAGTAATGATTATATAAATGTATATATCAAAGTTATCACTTTTTTATTTAGATTTTTTTATAGATTTTTGTATTGATATGTGAAAATAATAGCATAATAATAACAACTTACTTAGTATTCATATGATATTATATGATTTTTGACATATTAATACCCTTATTCGTGAACCAGCTATTTTATTTTTATTTCACAGATATGTAGAAGCGCAAGAGGATCGTGTGACAGTGGTGTTCTCCACAGTGTTTCGTCATGAAGATGATATGGTTATCGGAAAAGTTTTTATGCAAGAACTTAAAGAAGGCCGAAGAGCCTCACACACTGCTCCACAGGTAAGAAAAATACTTACTCTATATTTATTAATCACATTGTTGATTATAATTAAATGTGTTAAAAAATTTATAATAATATATTACTATAAACATTAAGTGTGTTGACCATTGAAAGTAGATGCTTAAGGTTTTTTTTTTGTATTGGAGAAAAGCATAAAAATTAAAAAATAATTAATATATTCTTCAAATATGATATTAATATTCTCATATACATTTTAGTTAAAATTTAAAAAATGTTAAACTCATACTAAAATCTTAATCACAATTTTTCTTATTTCAGGTTTTATTTTCCCACAAAGAACCCCCTTTAGAACTCTTGGATACAGATGCCAAAGTAGGAGAAAATATAAGTTATGTCACATTTGGTGAGTTGGAATATGCATTTCCATACAAACACAAAGTTGTAATTTGAAATTTTGAAAATATTATTATTAATATTGTTGTGATTCAACAATATTAATGTTTATTGATGTTTATCAACAATATTAAAATAACCAATGTTTAATGCTGTACATATTTGTCATAAATAATGTTGATTGAAAACAAGTTAGAGGCCATTGTGGTACAAGGAGACAGCATCTGCTTGTATATTATGAAAATGGTTGTGGGTTTGACCTCTCTCAAGGGATTGCTTATTTATATTCATATATTTTTCCTATTCTGATAGATAGGCGAGAGAATAGCGTAAGAATAGCGTGAAGCTTAGTTGCGCCACTCATGACTCAATGAGAAAGTGTGAAATGGGGAAAATGGGATGTTATGACACTACATTTTCTTTGCCAACCCTGCTATGTACACAGTAAAAGAAAATAATTTCGAATATATTTTGTATGTAGTGCTGTTCCCGCGGCACACGTGCGAGGCGGCGCGCGACAACACCATCGACCTTCTGCATATGTTCCGTGACTACCTCCATTATCACATTAAATGTTCTAAGGTAGAATATTATTGTTATTATTATTATTATAATATAAGTAATTAATATATGTAAAAAATATTATTATGAATATATTTGCTTATCTGTTATGCAAAACTTTTGATTTGTCGACGTCAATACAATTTTAGAGATCATAGTGATGCTGCCCTCCCACTGCGTTAGTGTGACAAAATATGAATTGTTGATGGTTTCGGCAGGTGTACGTGCACTCGCGCATGCGCGCCAAGGCGGGCGAGCTGCTCAAGGTGCTGAACCGCGCGCGCCCCGCCTCCACCACGCGCCCCACCGAACGCAAGACCATCACGTAAGATTGCATGCATTTTTTTCTGTGTTTATTAATATTTATTGACTTATTCATAATACCAGTATACTTTCTTTCGTTTTACTATTAAATTGTTAAATTGGAATGGCGTATTAATTAGCACTTTTGAAAATTGTTTTAAAAAAATGCATTTTTTAAAATTTAATTGTTAAGTTCTATAAAATATATTTAAATTTAATAATCTGTGCTATTCTAAACGAAACGTCACACGTCATATTGTTCTGCTGTGACGTCAGTCTTGAAAACAAATGCGCTGCTCTTAGAAATCGGCCAAGCGCTCTGACTAAAATTATTTAATAAATAGCATTCTGTTTTGCCAAGCTATAATTCTAAGGATTTTATCTTTGAAAAAATCTGCCCATAGAGATCTTAATAACATAAGTAAGTTGTTACAAATGTATAAAAATTTCAATGTGTCTCAATGGGTATTATTGTCATTGGCTTAGTGGTCAGAGTACTTGGATGGGTTCCAGGAGGCGCGGGTTCAAATATCGCTATGTTAAAATTTTTAGACATTATCTAAATAAGTATTTTTTTTATTTTATGAATATGTATGTGTTATTATGAATTGTTCACAGTGGAAGAACGTTCGTGAGACGAGATTGAGTGTTGCGTGTCGGCGGGACGTAGGCGCCCCCGCGACGTAACGCGCCCACTCGGACTGACCCCCCTTCCCCCACTGCTGACACCTACCCCCATCGCTCCCCACCACAGTGTTCAGGTCCTCAAGACAGCAATCATCAACTAGCATATCTATATAGATATCTATTCCCCGCTTAACATAACTGTGTTAGTATATGGTCTTTAATAATTTGAATTGACATTAGAATATTACGTGCTGACATTTATATTAATTTAGGTAAACCAAAGTCGATCGCTAATTGTAAATTGAAATTTTAAAAAGCATATACGAATACAAATTTAAATGCTAGTCCCTGTTAATGTTAATAAAAAATAATGGCACTAGGAGATTATATCCGAATGGTCGCGTTATTACTAACGAAACTCCGACAATGTGCGTAATTCCTATATATATATATATATATTTAACCGTATAAGTAAAAAGTGTAAACTAAATGGTAAACATACAAGGTTCATGTTATTTTATCATATCTACATACATACATACATAGCGTTTGTCACAAAGTACTTATTGTAATTGTTTCGTTGCTCTTTGAGATTGTGTACGCCAGATGTTGCTCAATACTATTATCGTGTACCATTGAGTTAAAAAACGAAATGTGCACATTGTGACATAAAATATACATAATATATTTATTGTAATACGTCAGATTGTATGCACTGCTACATTGTACTGCTTATGTTAACATTATGTGTGTGTGTTAATGTAACATTATATGTGTGCATAAAAATCTCTTTTCTAAGGAACTGATGGAACATACTGTGCATGTTTTTAGGTTGTTATTATGAGTTTTATTATTGCATCTCTCGATAAATGAGTACTATTTTTTATTTAAAAATGTCAGACTGTCAATGAATTTCTATAATTTACCATAATTTGGTATACTAAAATTTGTTATCGTTCATTGATAAAAATATTTTAAATTTTTATTTATTTATACTCACTGTCACGAGAGTGGATGCTACAATTTTTTTATGTTACATAAAAATACATGTAGCAGTGCAATAATCGGATGTATTGATTATTATTAATTCTCCAAGCCTAATATAGTGGAAGTCAATAAAAAATGTTGCCGTAGTTCTTGTTGATAACAAAATTATGCTTTATTATAAAGATAGTTATATTTATAGTGGAGACACTGCGACAGTCGTGACTTGGGTTCCTAATTCGTAGCGCGCGCCCTCGCCCCTACTACTGCAACCCGGCTGTCCGCGCGACACGAGCGTCAAGCACAAACTTACCATATAAACATTGTTTACGTTTAACAATTATCTGTTTTGTTCGTAGTACGGGATGTACGGGATGTGAGCGGTGACGATTTAGTATGACGTTATGTTTTTAGGTAGGCCCCATGCAATTATTAATATGTAAGTGAAAGTGTATAAATATATTATGTCATGCATACTCCTGTAGACGTGTAACTCGATGAATGGACAGCGATGGCCTTATTTGTTAGATGTGGTTTTGATTCGTTCGAGGTGCCGCATAGTGTCGCTAGTGTAGTGCCCGGTAGGCGCCGGCCGTCGGCCGTTAAGTGCGATACGACCGCTACTTATATTCCAATTTGCATTCATTTCATTGTTTATTTTTGGTTTTGTTTTCTACATTATATAGTTAATGTAGTAACGGAAAGTTCAAATATTGTGTAGAGCAATAATGCAGTTTTTATAATCCGATTTTATAACTTAATTATACTGCAATTTTGCTCAATTCTAGAAAATCACTGAAAATACCCTATTATATATAATAATATGCACATTGGAAGTGTCCACTATAAGAACGTTGTGCTCTCATTAAATAAAAAAATAATAAATTATCTAATGTAAGCGATTAAGGAAAGGGAACGGAACGAATGTGGCAAATATCACGCTGTGGACTGAAAAATGTTTAAGGCTATTATTTGTCAAATGTCGGGAAGCAAAGTGTTGTATGTGAAGCGAATGGATGCTGGTAAATTAACAAAGTCATCAATTTAACAATAATTACAAAATATTATACATGACAGGGAAAATTTAAATCAATACACTTGTAGAAACAATTTTATCTATTTAAAATCTTAGCTAACTTGAATTTAATGTATTTTTCTTTTTTTTTTGTTGCAAAAATGTATTATTTGTGTATTATAAAGTGTAACTTGAATGTTGCTTCAAAGTTATTAGCCTACGATTGAATCATTGTTTTACTGTCAGTTGTAACACGAGATTATGTAAGCTCCCCAATAATTAAAGTTGTTTGTGAATATGTAATTATTCTTGTGATCTAAAATCCATTTATACGATATTTTTTATTTTCTAGATTAAAGAAAACATGCCACTGTATTGTTTGTTTGTTATTTTATTTATTATGGATTTTTAATATTGATTAATTCGGCGGACTGTTGAGAACGGACTGTCTTAACAAAAGGTTCCCTCTGCCTACCATACTGTGTGCGGGTACAGCGTGAAGCTAATTAATTAAATTAATTAATTAATTAATATTGATTTTCTACTTAACTATAGCATCACTTACAGATATCAATTATAGTTAATTGACATTAAATCAGTATATGTATCGGCTGAATCTCAAACTCTTAATTGGTATCTGTTGAGTGTGGCTAATTCTACTTCTAACACATAATTATATTTCTAAAAGGCACTATTGTTTTGATAAAACAGGAGTTTTAAATAATAACAATTTTAAATGATATACTACATAATTAGACATCAAGTTTAAATCTTATTAAGCTAAATAATTCAACATCAATATTAAAAATATTTATTTCTACTATAAGGTGTTTATATAAAAACATGTTAGAAAAATAAAAAGAATACACTTTAAAGATAAGAAACCTAAATATTATTTTAATTTTATATTTAATAGGACCTTGGTATTAAAATTCCATTTTAGTATCAGAAGTGGTGGGAGAGGTCGGCGATTTTGTTTGTCCTAATTTGGAAAGGTTCGCTACTTTGGTAGCGAATTTGACAAAGCTCAGTCCCGATGGCTGAGATTCTGTCTTTGGGGCGTCTGCTTGAAGAGATGCCTCCAAAGAACCTGAAATTTTTTAATTAATTATTTATTATATAATTATATATTATTAACACTAGGTTCCCTCTGCCTACCCTGCTGTGTGCGGGATATAGCGTGAAG
>DWAN01000286.1:0-26056 GCA_018230445.1 Heliconius hewitsoni | reverse complement strand
TCGGCAGAAAGTGGGGAACGGAGTATCTTAACACTGGGTTCCCTCTGCCTACCCTCTTATGTGCGGGATACAGCGTGAAGCTGATTTTATTTTATTTGATTTAGTTAATAATATTATTCTGAAGTTCATTGCTTCAAGTGGCCGTCGAACACACGATATCAGACGGTGTCACACTGCACCAACACGACCTATACTTAGACCAATTTGAAGTGATTTACAGTCTTCTAAACAATCTTATCTTATCTTTCACTTACTACAATATTTTAACTCTAACATGTATCCCCAATAGAGTTCATCTCATTACTGATATAGAGCTTCCAGAAAAACGTTTAAAAGCACCCGAGAAACACTCCCGTAGTTGGCCAGGCTCACAATCCAGATATATTGCGAAGTTAAGATGTGCATCTAAATAGCCCGCCGCCGTCCCAGCTAACTTTAGATTACTTGCACCAACTCCACCGACTTTGTAAAAGCAAGTTTTCTAGGAAAAATTTTCCAAGGTATCCCCCCATTCGGTTCGGCACAAATTTACTGCGCAACTTCGACCCCGGAAATTACATTGTAAACGAAATTAAAAAGCAAATAACTTCAATTTTGTTTTTAAAAAGAAAGTTTTTACATTGTTTGCTATGAAAATACAACAATTTTTCAAATCTAATAATGTTGTATCCTGTATCCTTTGAATTGCTATTCTGATGGGAAACAAATTTCATCCCCTATTATCTAATAAACATTTAAGCTACCCTCGTTTAAAAAAGCCTCGGACACCAGCTCGGTGAGAGGAAGGGTTCATTTGCTTATTAAACATTCATCGGTGGAAGCACTAAAACCTATTACGGAGGGTCTCTGCGGGTGTGGGAGGTGCCTTTTTAAAGGCACTTTAGATTTTAGTTATCATAACGCGATAAAAAGGATTATTGATAAGTCGTAAAGTGTGCTAAATTATTATTCTGATACAACCAAGGAAATAACCGGTTCACTTTAAATTTCTGAATGAAATACTAAAGATAAACTCGTAATTAGAGATAAAAAATTATATATAATTTTTTTTTATTATAGTTTCATGCAGTATTCTGTATATACAACATACCTAAAGCATTACGTTATGAGTGGCTTATTCTTATTACCAGAGCGAGGAACAAAACTCATCACCACGTTTGGGAATTGAACTTATAACCGTAGCGTTTACAGTCAGACGTTCCCCTTCCTTCATCCCTGCGCCACGAAACCCGTAAAAATTATACGTGCAAATTATAAGCGGCATCAGAAAATAAAACCGAATAGATCTTACAGTTACATAACAAAAACAATAAACATTATTATTGAAATTGAATGGAACGTAATCATAAAACCAACCAAATCTGCATCCCACCAAGGATTTAGCAGCTCCAAAAATACGAATCCTATCCTTTTTACTGTATATTGACTATTGAAATAAAGATTCATCTCGTCGACCCATTTAAGCGCAGGTGTCACACAACGTTCCTTTTAATATACTTAGATTTGCAATAACGTCTCATGTAGCACCCTTTCAAATAAATTCTGGCAATATAGCGACACACGGGCAAACATTAATCAAAGAGCTGGAGCTTCTTTCCAGGATTCTGGATATTACCCGGTATATGTAATATAACTTATTGTAACACTCATATTATATAGAATGGCTTAGATTATGTTTTCTTCTCGCTGTCGTTCCTTTTTGTTTTATTTATGAACTAATTTTGTTTGAGTTTTTGGCGAAATTAAATTTTTTATATTGTATATTTTGGAGATTTTCGTCTCTGGTAGGTATCTTTTTGTTTAATGTTCTAATAATTGGGTGTTTTAGATGTGATATAGAAGTTTGAGTTTATATTGTATGATATTTTACTCTTTTATGTTTATTTTCTTGTTTTTCAATCTATTATCGTCCTACATCCTACGATGTACTACAAGTAGCTTAGCACACTTATCGAAACTGTCAAATAAAATAAATATGCCTATTAATAATTTGAAAAAAAAAAGCTTAATCACGATACAAACTTTTACAATTTTTAACACATTCAAAGAGAATCAAAATAATATTAAAGAAACTCCATATTGAGACTATTTTGTGCAATCGACCGGTCCAATCTAAGCGACATAATATCAAGATCAAATAAGCTAATAGTATTACACACAATTACTTATAAACAACAAGTCTCGTTCCAAGAGTATAGTTAGTTGAGTTGACCAAAATTGCCCATTCCATATCTGGGTGAGATCTAGGGTGACTCCAGCGGCCAGCCCCCGCGGGTGGCTCGTTAAGATAAGATATCAGGGTGGACGGTCTCAGGTTACAGGATGTGGGGGTCCAGAGTATCGGACGGTCCAAGGGTTGCTTGATGTATGGTGGCTATCGATTTTGTTTTGTGGTAAATTTTAAAGAATTATATAGTAACGAATGAGAAATGATTATTTTTTCTATGCAGGAAATAGGTAAGTATTTATTAATAATAAATAATATCATTTATATTTATGTGGTTCGTTTCGTAATTTTAAAATAACTCATACTATTTATGATAAAATGACGTAATACGCTTATAGCTCGTGCTTGTCTTACTATGATCGCAATATTTGTTTACTGAAGTATCTCTGATAGAAATATTTTTTTAGCTTTCCGTATCGCGCGTTCAACCGAGTAGACACAGAAAATTTCGCATTTAGATATTCCGTTCAACATTTTTCGACAATTTTTCCAGACCTTGGTGTTGAACCTCAATGCTGCGTTTAGTCAGACAGCATCAAACAGCTTCCATAATATAAATATTATACTTATAACCAAGTCGGAAAAATATCTACTAAGAAAATAATCCAAAAAGCATCAAAAATCAAATATAATAAAAATCGAATGCCCAAACACTCTCACTCTTACTTAAAATTTGAAAGTACATCATCAGAGGAGCACCGTGAACTCAACAAATCAAGCACAAAGATAAAAGATTGCTTTTTCATCCATTAATTAATACTTGTCATTCGATCCTGTTTACCCCAACTGTTATCTGGGTGTGCATAGCCGCTGTGTCGGCGGCGCTATTAAAGGGTTACTTTGAGACAATATTGACGTGGCTATCTATTTGGCAGGACTCAGGAGTTGGGTACGTACGTCGTTGGAGTTGCCGATTGTTTGTCAATCAAAGAATTGTTTTTAGGATTAGGTTTTGTTTGTTTGTTTTTGCTGACAAAGACTTAGTATAAGCAGAGCATAATGGTATATGGATGGAATGGAGTTGGGTTTATATTTATATAGATATTTTTTGAGCTTCACGGCAGAGAGAAACTACTATTAGGATACTCAGTTTCCTTCTTTCCACCAAAATAACGATCTTTGGTATTGGTTTTAATTAAAACTTCCCGAACTCCCCCATCGTCTTTCAATAGTTCCTCCATTTCTTCTGCGAATTTCCTCAAACCAAATTTTAATTTTAATTGATTAGGTAACATAAAACGTTTTACACTATCTAAAACACATTATGCATTCAAGACGCGCTCCCACAATATAGCTATCCCATTCCATCTTATAGTGCAGTGCCATTTCACGTAGCTACTCTATTTCCGTTGGATCCGAATTTCCTGTCCGTCCCGTTAAGGCATTAAGCGATTTAAAAAGCGAGATCTAGCAGGACTCCCTTTTCCGGAAATAACTTCTGTCGCCCTCTAGTGTGTGAAGATGGGAGGACTTTTTTGAATAAATATATGCGATATTATAATAATACAAGGTTATATATTTGTGTCAAAAGGCAATGGAAATGTTCCATTTAAAGTATTTATTAGTTACTTCGTTTTTTTTTCTAAGGCATTTTATAACTATATAAATGTTCTAAAGGCTTTTGAACACGATAACCTATAATCTATTGTACGTTGTTGTTTAAGTGGGAGAAATGAAAATATTTCTAGTATATATTTTTTACCCTTGGAGTGATCTATATATACTTACCCAAAACATAAAATATAAAATCAGGTACAATCCCATTGCACGACAATGACATTTACATTACAATAAAAATTATTTTGAACCAAAATTTCCTTTAAAATCAACAATCTACTGGAAAACGTTAAAAAAATATCCATATACACAATTCGCATTAATCCAACAACGCGTATGTTCCAAAATATGGTTCAATTTTATTTTTTTTTCGCTGAAAAACCGTTGAATAAAGTTGGTTATTTCCCTTGGTTTATTCGGTAAGGGCGACTCATAAGTTTTACTTGGAGAAGTCGGGGCAAATTGCATACGAATCCTGGAGATGAGAATTTATTAATATTGGACGCGACGCTGTGAGGGTATCTCGTAAGAATTAAGGCTGTTTTTTCGTTCGGTTACGAAATAAGGTCTGCTGGGTATATTTTGTTTGGTTTGTAATTTTGCCACATGTGAGAGTGGCTTGTTTTCGTAAGAATTTTTAGTGACTAAGGTGACAATTTTCAAATACTTTTTTTTATTTTATACTGTTTTGAATAAAAGTGACAGGTTATATGTCTTATCTCTAATATATTGGCAAATGTGGTGAGATGGAATTTTGCCTGATTTGAAATACTATTGGTGGTTCAAATCTCACTTAGCGTTTGTTTTAAAATATTTTTATTTTCCTGACCATGATGCAAAGAAGTAAGTTTAAGAATTTAAGAAAACAAAGCAAAAAATAATTTCAATATGAAGTTCTCATGGCGGTTCCAGGGCAAGACCGATGATGCAACTGTTGTTGCTATATGTTGATGCAACTGTTTACAACTTTGTTATAATCATGAAACGTAGATTAGTATGGAAATATGCATTTTACCTTACTAGCACGCATTATTAATATGTGGCAATCGCAGGAATACATTTTACTGTACTCACTAACGTTAAAAGCTATTTTATGTCAGTTAATGTACATATAGTTAACTTATAAAGATATAGATACGTAATTTTTAGACCCGGTTTCTCACAGCAGGTTTTTGATTACTTAAGAAATAAGGAGAAATAAAATTATAGATATTACAAAACTGGCATTATAAGCAACATTTAAATAAATATTATATTGGATTATCAAAATACTGTAAAAGTTATAAAAATACTTCATTTTCAACACCCGCGCACGTTACATACATATTTAACGTGCTCGATATCGAGTATCGACTGTAGATACAGTTCTCGTATTGAACACAATCAACTATTAACCCTTTATTTCCGACATGCTCCCATAATAATCGTAAACAAACATAACAAAGGACTGTACTAGCATAAATAAAGTATAAATTCTTTCCCGATGCTTCCATTCCGGCGCGGTGGATATCAAAGAGAACCCGATACTGTCGTAACTCAACACCGCGCTAGAAATTCCGCGTTTCGCCATATCACGTCTATGATGTTGGATCTTCTTGGAACGGCCTGTCGTGTGAAATAAAGCTTGTGAGTTTTGATGGGATGGGATTTTTTATATATTTCCTTTAATATATATTTTGTTTTATATGTTTATAGTCTTATTTATTTCATGTTTTGTATGAAAGGCTTTCTTTATTAAAGTCTTATAGCTACTCCGACTATATAGTGTTAGACATGTCACAATTGCCATTTTAATTAGATAACAGAGGAAATTTGGGAACCTTTATTAAGTCCCTCCATTCCACTTAAGACACTTCCGCCCCCCATTTCCCGCTCAATTATGATGGCATTGTGTGTTGAGTGACGGAAAACGAGAAAATTAAAGTAATAAATATTTCATTTCCTCGACTGGGAATCGAACCCACCACCTGTCGCGTTTACAGTATTACGTTTGCGCACCTGCGCCACGACGGGCCTACTGGAAATTACATTAGAAAATAAGTAAACAAAAAAAAATATTTAAAAAAAAACATTTAAAATTTAAATTTTAAAAACCTTGTTAATTAACCATTCTACAGTATTTGTATGAATGACAAGATAATCATCATTTGAGTCCACGAACAGATGTTCATAGAAACAAAAGACGGCACGGAGCTGCGGCGTGTTGTCGCGGGATTACCGGAGCCTTATAATTATTTTTAGCCCCCAAAAAGGGCTTAAAGTCCCAAGGTGGGATTTGTGAGGCGTCGTTATTCAATATTATATCTTGTGAAATATCCCGGGGTGTCGCGACACGTAGGAGCAGGTACATCCCTACATCGACAATCCCGGGATAGATTGATGATTAACGGGATTACGTGTGACATTACTTTATTATGAATACTGTACAAGAGTTTGGTTTTAATGGAAGCGTAACTTAGCGCTGGTGGGTATTTCATGATTTATTTCTTATATTAAGGCGCGTTTTCTAAATATTTTTTTTAGATAGATATAAGATGAGAATAAAATATTTCTATATTCCATAGAATATATTCTAATCATAGGTTCGTAATTTATTTTCCTGGAGATTTTAAATCAGAGTACAATTTGAGGAAACATCTATACTACTTAGATTCGAACTCAAAACCATTTCGTTAAGTTCAATTTGTCTCATGGCTCTATTACATTATATATGTATTTAATTAGAATTTAAATAGACAGTCTATCCGTACATATATTACGAAAAGGTCAAGAACGAACGCCATGAGCATAATTTGTCTATCTAACACTAGCTTATACAAATTAATCATTTAATATGCAATTAACGCCTTATCTGCATCATAATGAGCTCTGAGTGTATTTAGTAAAAGGTTATATTCATTCACAACACGCCCGCAACCGGTTCGCGAATGTAAAATTGTTGGAAACCACCCGGATCAATGAAATACAAATTCGAATGGACGCAAAGTTTTAAAATTCATAGCGTTCACAGTCACGGACACTCCGATTGTTACCAATATTGCACACGCCGTACAGAATTTAAATAGAACCACGCTCGACGGCTACCAACTAGCGATCGCAGATCACATCTCCTTTTTTGGTATCGAAAACGACACGACACGACTCGACGCGAAATTAGCGGTGAACGTTAGCTTCGACCGCTTGGACTAGTGTTGTGTCGTGTCAGAATTATCCTAGATACGGGATAATGATTGAATGATAGGCAAAGGCCAGCGAGTGTGGGTATGCGCATATCTTCACTCGTTGACCTGAAACATTGCATACATTCGTTCGATTGATAGTCGCGAATGCGGCTTCGGCAGGTGTCAGCGCTCGGCCGCGGCCCATTTCCCGCAACGTAATCGAATGAATATTACAAACATCGCGCCGCGCCGCCGACCGACGGCGTGGAGCGACGCGCTTTTTGACGCCCATTTGAACTATTGACTGCGTCCGACCGCACAGCCAACGCACCAATCACGTAGTGACCGAGCAGTTGTAGCTGTTCAATTTCAATTTGAAATACGATACCGATTTCAATCCCAGCGTCCACGAGTACCTACGCGGTGGAACTCCGCGGCCGCCGTAATGTAAGCACTTAGCACTAAACGAAGCAATTATAAGTAATTTGGAGCGCGGTAATGGACGCGGACAGGAACGTGAAAAACCCGCGAAACGGAACGCTAAAAGCTCTCTAATTCGATTGTCGGCGGTACCTACTTTTTTAGACTCCGAAAGTTCGCGGATGGAAATAAAGCGGATACTGGAATTTTAGTTTACGCGAATAAATCCTCAATGCTCAGCTTCTTGGCGTCGGTAAGAGCTTTTTCGCGGCGACAATTAAAACTCAAATTCGTGGCCATAAAGAGAGCGAGACTCGCGGGGTGGAGGGAAACAGAAACACCGGGCTCAGAAGACTTTGCGAGCGTCACCTGAACTGAGCAGAGCGCCTTCTTCGGAGCCGGTGATTTATGGGCTCGGATCCGGACCGGTAATGAAATTGCATCCCCTCGCCCCCTCCCTCCCCCGCCCTCCCGCGCACCCTCCGGTCGCAGAAGCCATTCTAGAAATTACTACGCAACGCTGTGCACTCGGCGAGCAGCTCAGGTAACTTCTTATGCTAATGTTTATTTTTTACCATCAATCACTGTGATAGAAGGTGGTGCCGTTATTGAGGTGTTGAACGCCGCGGACGAGTTTAATTGCATTCGTAGGAGCCGCCCTGCCCTTTGAGTCGCTCCCGTTCTTTGTCTACGCAATGAAAAATTTATTGCTTTCACTGGAAAATTTTAATTGAAAACTCCGCAGCTCCGCGCGCGGTCCAATTGTCTCGCTGACGTCCGTTGCGTGATTTCAACTTTGTATGGTGAAGTTAAAACAGCTATTAAGCTTATTCGATAATCATTTTAGTACTGAACTTTTGTTGGGTTCAACCTATTGTCCATTTGTGTTTCGGGTAAGCCTGTCATATATTAACAGGGTTATGAATGGTCATTGTTTAGAGTTTTATTATATTCAGGTTCGTCTGTGATATCCAATTAGTATTCTGCTTTAGATATTCTTACTTATATAAAATATATTAAAATAAAAAAAAAGCAATGAATTTTTTATTGCTAAGTTTACCAAAATGAAATAGGCTACCTTTCACTCTAGGTTTTTTTTTAATTGTACTTGTAGCATGAACCTAAAATAGACCATCTTTGATAACATAAATCTTGGGGATTTATATGTAAAAGTTATAGAATTTTATAACAGTAAATTATATAGACTCAAGTCTCATAAAGAACATGCAACTAACCGTTAGATGTTGAAACAGCCACGCCCGCAGGATGTTGGTAGCCACTTTGGGGAATATGCCTCGTTTCTTCTGGTTCTTCTTACCATTCGTGTCGTCATCTTCTTCCCCCGTGCCCTCGCCTGAGCCGATACTCGCGTTGCTGGCGTCCCCTGAAACAGAAATTTAAGATCAACATGTTGGTTCAAAACTAAGAAGTTTAGGATTTTTTTACGTTACACCTTACCAAACTTGTGTTATCTCAACAGAGTAGTCCATAGGGTATCTAAAGTTATAATACTACGTTTATTATTCCATCCCATTTTTAGGCAACGAGTTGAGTAGCAAAAATCAACGTCACGCTTTCGTCTTGTTAACAACGCGTGGAAATTAAAAGAAAACTTATTCCTGCGAGTCGAAATTGATGTTAATAGAGAGTCTTAAAACATACGATTACGTATATCTCATACATTTTCTAAATATAACGTAGTGGCTTGAGAATGCTTACTAAATAGTTTTTTTCAAATCTTGTAGCACCTGATAATGCACATATTTTTGATAATCGCATTAAAAATAATCAAATACGAGACTAAAGAAAGGTATTCGTATCAAATCGTCAAAAACTATAAAAACTAGGAAAGCCAGTAATGTATATCCAAGATAATTATGAACTTAAATAAAATTTAATTAGCATAGAATTTTGTTTTGTTATCAAATATAATAAAGTAACATTAGTTGATAAACTGATTCGCTATCAACGATACAAGATTCAAACTGGTTTTAATTAACTATATTTGAAATAGTATGTCCAAATAGCATTTCAAGTGTTTCATTATGTTCAAGAATGTGAGGAGATATGGAGAGATCTAGTGTAAAAACAGCTTTTTGCAGTTTTGGAAGACGTTTTGTGATAATCGAATCGAAACTCGAAAAGCAATCATTCCCTTCTATTTTTGGTATATTTACGAGTATATATATACGTCTGCCAAAATCATATCAAACCCACTATCCAATGTATACTGAACATTCAGACACCAACAAACTGTACCTATGGTATCATTCCCTAGATAGACAATGGTACAAAAGAGACAAATTTGTCTGCCACATTATAATAACGTGTTAATAGCAACACTAGACGAGGCTCAAGCAAGTAACGCCGCGAGATGTCTCGACTTCGCTTATCAGCCGTGCGTCTGGCATATTAATTAGAAACACCAACTAGCATTTATTTAATCACCTGCCACGATGATTTCTATCTTGAGTATATATGCTTAATTAATTCTAGGTACGTCCCGTCATACGGCGTGTCGCAAGACTGGTTGGCTCGAGTTTGTAATTGCTATTCCTTTATTTTGTTGTCTATATTAATTTCTGTATGGTTCATTGGTGAAGTGGAATGGTGTGTTTGTTAATGGCTGAAGAGTGCACGTTCAAATGCTGGTGGTACATTGAAAGAAGAAAAGAAACTAACGATCGTTTAAAAATCGTAATCTATATGAATCGCCTAAAGTCCTAGTGATAGGTCATTTTATTTCAAAGACAACAGCTGTTGAGTTTTTTGTCGGCTCTTCTCATAAAAACTATCATCTCAGCTGATGGTAGCTTCCTATAAGACTACCGACCATGTAACTTGACTTCAAAAGTGCTTGTAATGACCAATTGAATAAAGAATATTTTTATTCCGATTTTCTTAATATCTAAAACACGACATATATTAAGAAACCATAAATTTAACTCAACCGAAACACCAAATACATAACTAACACCAACTTAAAAGTCCACGCTCAGACAATAAAATGGCTCGCAACAGTCAACTAGGCAACGAGCACAGGACTGCATGTAGGCGTTTGTAATTCTGAATAATTGAAAAGAAATTCACTTTGGAAACGGTACGGTACGTGTAAGGAACAAAAGCTCGAGCACGATAAACAAATTAGAGTTCACTGAGGCACATCAAATATTTATCACAACACTGTATTGAATCAGCCTGAGGGTAGATTTCATCTTATTTCTTCCTTTGCAAGCCTTCCCTGTCGGATGGAAAAATTGTTTTCGAATTTGCTGTTTCGGTGTTTTTTTTTGTATTTTTTACTGGACTAACCATTTTTCGTATTATTTAGATTCAAGGAATAGTTATGATATGCATGGCCTATCCCCCCCGTCTAGATAAACCAAACTGTCAACGAGTTTCAGACAACATTTTTGAATTAGGGAAAACTTTTAACTTTTGAAGCATTTTTAAATATAAATAAATCAAAAATCAGCTTCACGCTGTATCTCGAGTGGGGATCGAACCCACAACCAGTCGGTTTTACAGTCACACTTCGTGCCACTGCGCCACGACTGGCCTCGCATTTTTCATAGTCATTATCATGATATATCTATTGCGTGCCTATAGAAAGCAGGAGATGTGTGAAAATAAAAATACAATAGTTGTGAGATATGGAGGAATAGACAGTCAAATAAACGATTGTATAAGGATTCTGTTCTTTCACGTTCGGTTATGGAACCCGAAACAGGTTCTTCCATTAGATATTGTTAGTATTTGTTCTACAATCTATTAATATTTAGATAATATATTAACCGCCAATCAATTCAGCTTTCTCGACGTGAGAAAAATTTATGGTTATGCACATATTATGTTAATTCAAAATTACTGTCGCCTTATAAAATTTGTGTGGGAATTTTGTTGTTTAAAGAATAATTTCAACATTCTGAGACGATTTTTCATCAATTTCTAATCATAATATTATAATTATCAATTTTATATATTATAAAATTAAATTAATTATATTGATTGACTAAGAATTCGTACCTATAAAAAATTATATTAGTGGATTTTTTATGTTTATAATACTGGGTGTGGGAACAACACTTTAAAATATTGTAAAACTATTAAGTAAATGATATATAATTAAATCTTGCTAAATGATAATATAAACATATGATTTTAATACAGACTCTTCTATTTTTGTAAATTTCTTGCTTTTTACCATATAACGAGACAATTCTCCGTTTGGGAATTGAACTCACAGCCATCACTGCACCACGATAGCATATGTTATAGCTTAATTAAATAAAATATTTAAAAATAATATCTAAGAACGGATTAAAAAAATTTAAATCTGTAATTAAAAAAAAAAATCAAGTAGTTTGCTAAAAAAAACTTACAAAATTAATTTATTATATCTTCTATTTTGAATATATCATATTAAATTCAAAAGTAATGTATGACAATGACGAAATGCAGTATCAAGTTGCGTATCGTATGCGACCGGTGGCTTGCATTGTCATGTTAATAGGGGCAAACTAATAAAATTACTTTTACGCCATTACCCGCCACCCCCACTTGTTATACAGGGTGTTGTGACATAACTATTTTTATTAATTATATATAATTTTAAAGGGATCGATTTGGATAATATTAAAATTGTAAATTGATCAATCTTTTTATTGATTTTTTTTTATGTTAAAATAAAAAGATATACAAATTTGTAACAAGAATTGAAGATGGTACGTTCGATGTTACGTACATTCGAGTATCGCTACGTTAAAATTTTTGTTTTTCTTTGATGAGGAATAATACTAGAAGATTTAAATATATCATACAAAAATTAAAATGTGTTATACTTACTAGTTCTTACTATTAAAGATCAATGAGATATGGTACTTCCTTATAATTCATCATTTTCTAATTAATCTATCATGTAGAGGAAATCGAGTGTGTGCATTTTAGTTGATTGAGCAAGTTCTTATACTATAGGCTCAAGGTATTATGTAAATTTGCCCTGTTGCTTTTTGTTACGAATTTTATCTTAAATTTAAATCTAGTTTCTATTAACAAAAATATTATAAATCATATGTGTAACACTCATAGGTGTGCCGATATATTAATAATATTTGTAATAATAATATTTTATGCAATTTATTTCAATTTAAACCAAAAAACCACCCTGTACAGTATCAGCGTGCAAAATCAGAGTGCATTCGCATGATGCAGGGCTAGTAATCCCCTAATTCATCTTATGTGCACGCACACAGACACACACCCCCTAATATTCACTAATACACCCCCAAATGAGTGTACAAACACGACGGTGGGGACGCGCGTGTGAAAAGTCAAGAGAATGAAAATTAACTTAATGTAATGGAATTGGCAGTGTCGTCTTTCTGTTTTGTTTTGCTAAAACAATAGGTTTTGAATTTGGTGGTATGTGGTCATTGTGTATTGTTTAAGCTAGTGGCAAGTCATTTAGCTTCACGCTGTATCCCGCTCATAGCAGGATTCGCAGAGAGAACACTCAAATCTCACACAAACACGTCACTCGATTTTTGAGACGTTGCGAGTTGAGTGGTGGAAATCGATGCCGCTTTGCCATTTGACCGGAGGCAAGAAACGAAAATAATTCATATCTGTGTGTAGTAATTCATGAATGTGCGAATCAAACCCATAATTGTTACGTTTACAGCCACACTGTGCCACTGCGCCGCGACGGCCTCTAAGTAATTTCAACTTTTATTTTAAAATAAGAAATAGAGAATATAAAAGCATTGTCAAAAAATATACTTTACATTTACTATATCAATGAATGTAACTATGTACGTATACAAACGATTGAACTAATAAATTTAAATACCATCTGGTCAAGGAAATACCAAATAACATAAAAGAGCACACTGAAACCAAATATAAACAGATTTTTCCGTGAAAAAACGATACAAGTCTAAAGAATTTCCACGCAATATACTCAGCACCAATATTGTAGCGACAGAAATAAACTCCACAAGCGTTCGTTCACTGAACTGCTCATTAGAGCAGATCCTTCTATGGTGTTTGCTCCCATGGCATTTGTAAGCCGATTGCCGCAACCCGACACCGAATTCGCGACCCTTGCACGGTGTACCACCAAACTTGGGGCTGGATAACAGTTGGGGCCGAATCGATGGGGTTATTTGAGATAATAACACACATATTTATGTACGATGTTTTGGATACGAAGTTTGGTGATTTAACTAAAATGTTTGGTTTCAGAGAAGTTGTCTCTAAAACCAAAGATTGATGAAGTTGTATTTTTTAATATTATATTTAAATTTATATTTTTTTATTCTAGTTGGGTGCGATGGTCAAAGTCCTATTCGGGAGAAACTTTCTCCAGGAAGATAATATTCTAAGAAAGTCTTAATTCTAAGTTCTCTGCCTATCCTGATGTGTACAGCGTCGTTTTAGGTAAATTTCTGATAAAAACTCAAACACATGGTTTTTTGATTAGGTCACTATAATTCTAAAGGTGCGATATTATATATTTGCTTTCGTATTCCTAGTTTATATATTTTCTCTAGTATAATGTGAAAGCGGGAAACGGCGTGAAGATAAATACAAATAATTAAAAAAACAGTAACATATCAATAATACTTTACATTTTTATTCATCTAAGATACAGTAGTCACGTATCGCGACTAGATGAGGTTTCTAAAATAAACGTAAAAATATATATGAACACACACAACAATAAATATTAAGCTCCAAAGACATCTGACAGACAGACTGACACGTCTTGGAAGATTGTAATCTCGAAACTGTTAATCACGTTTAAAGAGATGAGTGCGTTGATCCCGGAAAAAAAACTTGTCTAATATTTAAAAAAAAAATAAGATCTAAGGTGGTATTTAGAATAAATGATATAGACGTTAGATTTATACATCGCCAGAGAGAAGAGAAAACCTAGTGCTTATTACGTGATGACTTTCAGAACTCAACGCCGCTCTAAATCATGTCTTATTGCCAGAGCGGGGAAATGAAAATAATTTATTCTTCTTATTGGGAATTGAACCCACAACCATCTCATTTACAGTTAAAGCCGCTGCGCCACGATGGCCATAGTATACTTAGGTTAATGTATTTTGTTTGAGAAAACAGCGATACCCCTAATATTGGAGTGAGGCAAATGGCAGAACTATCGAGTTACGCCAATCAACCGAGCGCACGTGCCGCTAGGGATGTGCCATCGTGGGAATCAACGGAGTTGTGCAAAATAATAACTGTACAAGCCCTAGTTTTTAAGTTTTACAACACTAATAGTATTTTTTTATTTTCTGAACCAAGGGAAATTTGGAATGGAATTAACAAAAAAAATCTTTTTATTGTTTCTCCCATTTTTGATAAGCTGATATAATCTTTCGATAAGTTATTATGTACTTCTACGTTTCTTATCATCTTTTAAACTGCGTGTATACACGACGTTAAAATTGATGATTTTTACCTCTTGAAGATAAAATCTTATTTAAATGGCGCTTTAAGTAAAAGCTAAAGTGTAAAATATCACTTGATATATTTGAAAACACAATAATTGACAGTTTTAGTTAAACCTATTTTATTCGGCAGAATGTGGGGAACATAAGAATGGGAACGTAGTGTCTTACTAGATTGTCAGGTTCCCTCTGCCTACCCTGCTATGGGGTACAGCGTGAAGCTGAGAAAAAAGAGAAAGACAAAGTAAAAAATCTAGTTCACTTACTTACACAATTAAAGCCTAACTGCCAATATCGCCGATACCAACACATTTCGGTTTTGTTTCTCATACCTAAGACGAAAAGCTGACAATAGACGATCTATCGACGTCACGTCCTAATCCGCAATCCCTATAAAGTGACAAGCGCGGTGTCGTAATGATTTTGATGGATTGGCTCCTTCCAGGCAAATTCCCTATTTGCGAACACCCTCCGCTGGACCCGATAGATGGTTGGGCTAATTAAAATTGGCACCCAAAATGGGACCCACGAATGATTTCTACCAGAAACACCTATAGCAATGGCCGGAAAGTTCTATTTCCTGTGTACAGTTCGGTCCAAGAGTCGTGGCCGTCCTGAAGTTAGCTGCAGACGGCTGCGCACATTTGATATTCGGATTTTTCTTACTTTTGATTACTTTCTTCTCAAGTGAATAATGCATAAAATCTAACTTCAGTGCCACGACTCACCGACCGTACTGTACAAGGTCTCATCGCCTTTATTAGTTTATTGGGTAGCGTGATGACGGTACCCGATAGGAATGTGTTCGGTGGAGGAGCACCTCTTATTGGGAATCTGGCGGTATTCCGTGGAGTCATTAATTCTCCTGTCCCTGCGAGCGATTCTTATAATAATTACGAATTACTACGCTACGAGGTTTTGACTTGATTGGATATTTTTGGAACATTTCATTTTGGGGTGACGTTCAATGCTTTATTTATTTTATTATCTGGTGTGTGTTAGCTAAGAAAATTTAGCAAAATATTTATTTGGTCTTAGCTATTAGTACTTATTTAAGCATTTTCAAGCTACTCTTCGCATAACAAAGATTTTTTTAATAATTATTTATTATAAGAAGTAATTATTTTAACTTTCCAGTTTTGACAAGACTAACTGCGGCTTTAAGTTCTACGGCTAATGTTTTTAAATGAAGCAAAAGTTAGTGAAAAGCAGAGAGCTAAGTGTTTTAATATTATTCTTCTAATCTATTTCCATTCGTAGTTATATATATGAAGGTAAAAATGTCTATCTATATCTATATTCGGGAGAAAGTGAGTAACGGAGTGTTGTAACACTAGCTTCCCTCTGCCTACCCTGGTGTGTGCGGTATACAGCGTAAAGCTGATTTTAAAAATATGTATACTATATTATAAAGACATCAATAATATAATAAAGATGGATAACACACAGATATAGATATATAACAAGCCAACTTTGCAACCTTAGGCTATTATTTCTAACGAGGCAAGTTGCCAGTCACAGGCATTAGCGGAGCGGCATCGAAGTGAAAACGCTTCGCACGCTTAATGACCGTCGCTCCCGATTCCTGAGTCGTCAGTTCTGTGGACGCGTTTAAATTTCATATCTATAGAATATCTTGTATGTATGTCTGTGCGTTGTTTTTGGGGCAAGGGTTGTTTCTATATTTTTTTTAGTTTTAGGATTTTTTTGGAAGATAATATACGTTCGTTTATTTTTATTACAGTTGAGATTAATTAGATCGAACTCGTTGGCATGATTTTAGCTTAACGCAAAATCCTGTATATAGTATGGTGGACAGAGGTAACCTAGGGTTAAGATACTCCTTCCCCCATTTTTCCCTAATTTCTAAGAAATTGCGAGTTGAGCAATTTCAAAGAAATTGCGATTTGAGTAGCGGAAGTCAATACCACGCCTTATTACCAGAGCATGGAAATGAAAATGACGCATTACCCAGAGTAGAACTCGAACCCACACTGTTACATTTACAGTCAGACGCCGTTGTGCCATGACATGTGTATAAAATACCACCCACACATAACAATCACAGGAGATCCACCAAAACTACAAGCAATTAGAAAAACATATAGCAAAATTTCATGACAGTAAGTCAACCCTTACAAAGGCACGTCTATACGATTACACAGCATTGAAAATTAGTTTAATATCTTGAATTGACGATTCCGCCCGGAACGGCCAATTAAGAGGGAATAACACTCGGAATGATCCTCCTGATAGCCAAGTTATGGGGTGCCTTTATAGACCATTAAGTACTGAGACGATTCAAGAATATTTTGTAGGAAGCCGGTCTTTTGGACCGTTTAGGTTCGGATTAGTATTGTTTTTTAAGTAATTTTGTGATTGGCGTTGATTGATTGGTTTCTTTTTTATTTTATTTTCTATGCAGTGATTAATAGTTAAACTTAAGAGTTATCTTGTTAGATCAGTGCTATAGTGGTTGTATGTTCAAATCAGGAGAGAAAATATTTTTAGAAAATATTTTTGTTTGTATTTATATACGTGTAGTGAAATAGATAAAAATTATTTTAAATATTTAATACAACAGACTTTAAAGTGATTTTTATCTTAAACAAATACAAAATAATAAAAAGACTAACTATCCAAGCAACTTTACTTCTCTCAACTCATTATAACTTTCAAGATTTCTCTTTTATCCTAATTTATATTTTTAAAAAGCTAAACTTTCCAACAACATAAACTATCACAAGCCGTTCACATAATCAAAATAGGTCCAGCCCCTCCCAGTCCCGTGTCGCTAAACACATATTAAGGGATTAGGGCTCCTAACGTTCACTCGCGCATTGATTTCAATTTGAATTTTAATTGAGGAATATTGTACGAAAGTTCATTACTTAATATTCACCCTTAGCGGTGATTTTTGCATAATCAAATCCTCTCGATAAATATCGCATTTTTAAATGTCAGTTACGTGATAAAATTGTGGCGCGGAGGGTTTGAGAGGACGTGGTGGTCGACTGAATCATTTACACTTTTCTTTTAGGTTCACGCTATATCTCGGATGTAGCGGAGTGGGCAGAGAAAATTTAGTGTTAAAAAATTCTGTCCTTCACTATCCGCGCATTGCTTAATATATTTCGTGTTGATTAGCGGAACTGAACGTCGCACTATGTCTGGTAACAGACAGTAATCTTATAAATTGACATAATGCATATGTTTAGGTTTTTTTAAATTAGTAAGTTTCGTCACGGAACTCTCCCAAAATGACAAACAGTTGGTGGGGAACGAAGTGTCTTAATACTAGGTCCTCTCTGTATTTTCATTTCTCTGTCTATCTATAGCGAGAAATTATAAAAATATTATATTATAGAAATATGTAAATGCGAGATAAAGGATTGTAAAATCACATATACTCAATAAACGCATATTTTAATATACAAATTAAAAATATTTTCTTAATAACGCCATAAAGGGGTTGGGGTGAGTCGCATCATGTTAAGTGAATTTGCTCATATTTGACACATGGTTTAAATTCAAATTATTCAAATGAACGAAAAGTAATAACTTTGTAACACATTTTGTTAAAATGAAATTAGTATTGAGGCCAGCCGTGGTACTGGGGTTCAATAGTGGGGCTGCAAATGCGACAGGTTTTGAGTTCGATTCCCACTAGGAGAAATTAAATATTGAATATTTTCTTTTCCTCGCTCTGACAATGAGGCAAAGCACTTTAAGTTCCGTTATTTAATACGCAATACCTCAAAAATTCGACCAAAAATGGAGAACGACCTTTATGTAAACGAAGTGTCTTAACACTAGATTCGCAGGTTTCCTCTATCATACCGCAGTTGCGGGTTATAACTAAAGTGTAGGAACGTTCTATTTACCTAACTAAAATATTAAAGCCTAAGGAAATTGATTAGAACCCCAAAAAAAGACAAGTTAACACAAAAAAATAATCGCAATTCTGAAACTGAACCAATTTTGCAATTTTCAACGTGAATGTCTAGAAAACTCAACGTCGCACTTTCTCACCCAGAAGGGGAAAATAAAAATAATTTAAATGAATCGAACCCACAACCCTCACGTTTACAGTCACACGCTGCAACAAAACGCCATTTTAGCATTACAACAAAAAAAAAGAGAAATCAAAGTAAAATGCAAGTGTAATCGCCCACGCACCAACACAGAACATTAATCGCGGCCTCATATCGCGTATTTATGAACACTGCTGTAGGTACGTCTGTAACACTATATCTCCTCTCCTGTGATTCATTTGTCCCCGCGTTTGATGCGACCATCTTTGTGTTAACGTATTATGTTACTTAACTGACAATATAGTAAAATTATAAGTGAAATATGTATGTGTTATTGTATGGGAAGTGTTGTAGAGGTTAGTGCAGGTTCGAAGATTAATGTCTTATTGGTATATTAAACACTATTTAGACTTATTAGATTATTAGAAATTACTGAGTTCTAACTAGATATTATACATTAAGAAATATGTTAGTTAAAATGATAGTGTAATTCGTGAAAATAATTGAAATCAACTTTTTTTTTAAGGACCGCGTCGAATTATGACCGCGACGGCTGTGGGTTCGAATTGCACTTAATGAAACGTATTATTTCAATTTATTTGACCTTATAATGATATTAAACGCAGCGTTGTGTATTGCCACTTTCGGCAAAAAGCTCTTTGCTTTGGCAGTGGCAATAATTATTACATAAAATAAGCGGAGAGCAGAGTATATAATGAAGGTTTATTGTTTTAAACCGAATTAGATATGAACCTATATACTTGTATATATACATTCATAAAATAACCTCAACTTACCTACATTACCATCCAAGATAAACTTATAAACGCCTACAAAACCACAATAAAGCCAAGTGAAGGCTAGTTATACAAAAACAAGCTTAAGCTTTTCAAAGCTTTAAAAACTTTATGGTACCATTAATAATTTTATTATACCACTAAATGGTTTGAGTTATTGAGTGTCCCTCCGTTTAATTATTATCTTCCTTGCAGAAATTATTACTGTATCACGGAGCTGCGGCAATTTCGAGACAGCAGGGGTCGTTATATGAAAAAAAAAAGAAGCTAAAAAGGCTAAAAACTACATCACGACCGTAGTATCATCTTGGTATCGGAAGGCGAAAATTAATACTGAGAAAAAAAATATGTTATCGAAATCGAAACGATGTCATCGTCCGTGGACGCGCTGGGCGAAGCGATATAATCTTGAGAAAAAAGCTCTTATTGCGTAAAAGGTAGGGTTTTCTTTGAGAGCGGTCTTCTTTTTTTTTTAATTAAGGCAACCTACTAATCAGTCAAGATACAAGGCTTTTGGTCCCTGTGTTGCCAGGGAAAAATATTAGGTTCAAATATGTATATTTAATATTCATTTAATTAAATTCAAAGTAAGTTGCGCTTGAAAATTGATATTTGTTATGATCAAGTTAATATTACTTTTTCTTTTGTCCCCAAATATCATCCAGGAATATTAGTATTATAATACTAATAGATTTAGAAATTTTATAAAAATAATTACATGTGTGGGTTCGAACCTCGTACAAATATAGGTAGTTGACATTTTTTTTTTCACTTTTAAAAACCACCAAGGGTTCTGTACTATCGTGTATGAAACGGCAAAAAAACCACGTTTTTTGTATGGGGCTCCCATAAATATTTACTTCCCTTAAATACTTACTTTTTAGTATTTGTTAGTATATATAAATTTGAACAGCCTAATTATCACGATTAATGAAGACTGATGATAGACGAACAGACAGACAAACAACTGAGTCTTAGCAACCCAGGATCCAATTTTAATCCTCGAATACGAATCCTTAAAAATGGTTCATCTCTCAGTTTCCGGATTTCTATAGTAATTTTCTTATCTACAATAACCACCACACCCACAATGCCTCTAGCACTAAAAATATAAATAGTCAAAAACAACTATAATAATACAGGCAAGACACAAACACGGTTGGCTCTCTACTTTACATTCCTGCCTAGACCAAACACTTGGCTTATCCAGACTAAAATGCTAATATGCCGCACAGTTCCGGCTACAGTATAAAAATACTTCTGAATGCCGGTCTCGACGGTGCTGGCCTGCAGCTAATTATTATTTGAATAAAAACGTGACGAAACTTCTATACTATGATCGCCACCGATCGTTACGTGTAAGGAATATTGAGGTTTGACGTTATTAAGACTATGCAATTTTGTCGTAAATTTATATTGGTGTTTTGATAGCTTGATGGATTCATATAAAATTAAAATTATGGATAATCTTATTAGGCTTTTGGATGTTTTGTCTAGAAAATGTATAAAAAAATTATCGATTGTTATAAAAATTGGTTGGCTGTAATAGGTGTGGGATAGAATCATGATAATAACGTTAAAAATAAAAATATTATTGTGTGACAAATATTAGACCTTACGAATTAAAACATTTAGATGTTTATTTTTTTGTTAGAAGCATGTATAATATATGATTTGTGCTTGCAACACATTTTTATATAATTTTTTTTGTAATATTTCCATTTAGCAACATAAAATTAAACTTCAAATTGCTCAAATGTCAAACCGACGTAACCTGTCACCGGGCACAGATATTAAATCGAATCTATCTAATTAAGTTATTATCTGTGCTCGTAAACCGCACGTTTTATGATACCGTAACTAAAATAAATCAGGTGAAAAACAAACATTACTTTCAGTGAATATCATAAAGAAAGGTATTTATTATTTATACGCAATAAAATAACTGATTTTAAACGTCATAACCCGATGTGGGATTAAAACTCGATTGATGTGTCGTAACGTCTTACATGTATGAAATTGCAAGTTTATTTTATATGTAAAAATTTAATCAAATAAAATTAGCTTCACACTTTAGCCCGCACACAGCAGCATAGGCAGAGGGAACGCAGTGTCAAGTGTCAAGAGTGGAAGTTTCTCAAACTCAACGCCAGGCTTCTGCCTTGGAGCCAGAGAAAAAAAAAATAAATATTAATAAATAATAAATCATTCCCTCGAGTGGCAATCGAACCCAAAACTATCACGTTAAAGCCAACTCGTGCCCGAGCGCCAGGACAGCCTCTCATTTTACATGTGCCGTCGCAAAATAGAAATTAGTATATTCTTGTTTACTGTTGCTTAATTAAGAACGGTTATTTATGTCGCATGGACCTTTCCCGGCTCCGGCAGAAATAGGCCGAAAGCTTGTTAGAAAAGACAATTATTTGTTATACCGAGAAAGTGTATTAGTTTTTTTTTTGGAACAGAATTTAGTGTACTAAAGCTACTTAATGGATAAGTGGCAAATGTATGCTACTTTTAGCGGATCCTGTGCAAGCTTGTTTGTATTTTTTATGTTGGCAACACCGGTTTATACTGCCGTAAGCTGTGATAGTGTTAATAGTTCAATAAAATAAGTTCATTCGCTTGATATTTAGGAGTGAACGTAAATTATGGTATTAGAAAAATATTATATATTAATTTAGTAGTAATATTCATATTTAATATTAAATTTAAAAAACATGTTTCGTTTTTATACTTATTAACTTGAAAAAGTTTATCTTTGCGTCTTATAAAATAAACACAAAATATAATTTTATCAAAGTACAGCGTTGAGTTACGCCTCTTGCAAAGTCTCAAATCTGTGTGAAAAACGCTAGTTTCTTTTTATCTGCTATTTATAACAACACCTCATTTAAGAATTTCTTGTGATACTAAAATCTGACATCATTAATTTAGTTCTTATTATATATTTATCCAAATCGGAATGACAGTTCGGTTACGGACGCCCACCTCGTTACGAGTGACACACAGCGTCTAATATAGACCGTCTGAACACCTAATTTAATATGAAAGTCTTAAGAGAAGTTATTAGCCGGAACAGCTACTTGGTGATAGAGAAAATAACTTGGGATAAAGATTTTTATTTAGAACAACAAGTGAAAAATAATTTGTTTTTAAAAAATTGACAAACGTTTTTAGAAATTTCGTTTCAATATTTTATCTGTATCGAATTTATAGTTCTGATTGTTATAGCCACAATCGAATTTTAGACGAATTATTTTGACATTAAATGAATGGCGGAACTAAACGCTGCGAGCAACAAACTTGTTATATTTAATCGAGTTCTAAATCGAGCTTACAGTTCCGATTATCACACCCAAAATCGATTATAATTATCGAGATATTCGAAAACAAAAAAGCAACTTTGGCATACTACCCTCCAAAATTACAAAACAAAAAGATATCAACTAGATTTATTGCATTAATATTCTGTATAAGGTACCTACATACATACATACAAACGTACGTACGTAGCATATTTTCGTACACCGAATCATCCCGCACAAAAGGCAATTCGTTCAGTAACGTAAACAATGGCGGGCCCGTTTGTTTTTAATTACAGTTCGCGTTCACGGGAACGGGTTCGGCGAAACCGTTGGTGTGTGCCCATCGACGGCTATCATGGTGTAACTATTAATAGATCAGTCTCTATATACTATTATTTATTTAGTTTTTTAGATTCACGCTGTATTTAGCAAGATAGATAGAGGGAATCCGGTGTAATAACACTCTGTTCCCTACGCACCGATCAATTTTTCAAGTCATTTAGTGTTGAGTTCCCAGAATCCGAGGGCGAGAACATAACTATTATTAACTATATCTTGAGTGGTGGAACTATTAAATAAATAAATAAATAAAATATTTGAGCTTATTATAGCCTAGGGTTAACACTTCCCACTTTCCGCCGAATTCGCAAGGCACTGCGTGTTGAGTAGTGGAACTCAACGTAATCAAACCAATATCACCTCGAATGAAAATGTCAAGTATTTTATTTCCTAAAGTGGGAATCGAACCCACAACTTGTCTCGTTTACACCTTTAACTGGCCTCACATACAACTATGCACATAAAAAAAAACAATTTCCTAAACATTTTATAAAAATACCCATAAAACTTAGTGAAATACTCAAACACAAATGTCCGACGTACGTCACTCACACACTCCCTTCACATCAGCATCTTGATAGAAGTAAAATCTTTTGTTCTAATTTTATGGATTGCTAAGCGCTCCCGGGCGGGTGTCGCGACGTTGCCAGTTAAAATTATAATTTATATGGAATCATAGAGATTTATGAGATGACTGTAATGATGTACAAATACTTAAGAGACTATGTTGGATACTGGTCTAATTTTCTGGGTTTATTGAATTTTATTTGAAAATGTTAGAGATATTTATGGCGAAATGATAGTGTTTGATTCTAAACGTAACGGTTGTGGGTTTATTTTCATTGGGGCGTATGAATTGTCTTGTGGTGGCGGTGTGTTGTCATCATCTTGAAAATAAGGTGGAAAGTAAGAAATTGAGTGCCTTAATACAAGGTTCCCTGTGCTATTTGAAAGATAAAGAGTAAAGCTAAAAAATGTTATGGATTCAATTTTTTCTTTAGGAATTTAAAAAGTCATAGCTAAAATATATACTTCCTTCTTATTAGACAATGTATGGAAGAAAATAAATGTTTTTTATTTATTGTACAGACTACAAAAAATATAAATTTAAATTACAACGCAACGCCATCTATCTTTGAATAGCCGCACTAAATAATAAAAATCGATTCTTGTCATTACTGTCGACAAAATACATTTATTTCGTTAAAAAATAGTTTGAATATTAAAGAATCATATTTTTTAAATATTATGAGTTCAGTAAAAAATTTACATTTTAACTTTTCAGTGTGTGTCTCAGCTAGGCTATAAAGAAATTATTGAAGTTTTTTTTTATAGTTATTTTTTATACGTACATTACCTTACATTACAAACTATTTCATATTTAGCACATTATGTATTATGCGCTAGGGATGTACCTACCTACGAAGTTATAAAACATTGTCAATAATAATAGATTTCTGTGACAGTACGCGGTGCGGTTTGACGCTTAGTTGACTCAAACCGCAGCTCTAACAGCCCTCGCTCTCTTTACTCTGGTTAAATCTTGTATTTATTTTATTATCTGTTGTCAATTTTTTAGACCCCATCACTACACGTTTTGTGGTGAAAGTAATAGTTTTTTTTTTCTAAGAACACATATATGAAAATGGTATTACTATTTTTATTATTGTACTATTTTTTCTTTTCATTTCCTCAATCTCGTAACTGTTTTTATTTCCAATATATTATTATATTTTTAAATATATATCTATTAACTAATTCAAACTTACATCTACCACATGCTTCGTAAATATAACATCTGCGCCATAACGTGAATATTTATAAAGTAAATAAAATTCCCTTATATGGAATATAAGCGTACACTAACCTTTGTAAAATGCTAATTAATTACATAACCATCAATATCTCTCGAACTACGTACCTACGTATGTTTATATTATTTTAAAAATACATCTTAACTTTAATTTTATAGAATTTCAATTTATTAAAAATTTAAACGTAGCAGGAATCGAACCCGCGCACTTTTTCGTTCCTATAGCGTTATCTACATGGATATGTCTTCTATTACTGCTCTGACCAATATTTCTATTAAGAAAATGCCTTATTATCGTTATTGTCAAATGTCAATATTCCACAACAAAACCGTCCAAGTGCGAGTCAGTCTCGAGCACAAAAAGCCAAGGGCCAAAAACCACGTTTGTTATATGGAAGACCTCCCCAAAAAATAATGTTTAATGTGTTTTTTAGTAATGTTTTGTTATAGCAACAAAAGAAATATATAATCTGTGAAAATTTCAACTGCCTAACGATCACAGTTCTTTAGATAAAGTTTAGTGAACCACGGAAAGACTTACACTTACGGTCTGACACCATTGTCCCGTTTGCGAAACCTTAAAACAAAGCACATTCTAGCTTTTCCTATATTTGAATAGACCCTACCTAGCTATACATGAAAATACCTTTAATACAACAAAAATAAAATCCACTTCAATTCTATTCTACAATACAACAATTCTATAGTAAACACTAGATTGTTTCCCACACCGCACCTACTCGTAACTGCACTCCATCACGGCCATTACCAGCGATTACCGCTAATGTTACGTGTTGGTGATTTGAAATAATCACGCTGAATACCTAGACATGGCTGTTTAATCATATTCGATGGGTTTTATGGTGGTGTAATGGAGAATAGATATATACTATAAAAAAATATTTTAGATAGATACATATTTGTATGTGAATATAAGAGT
>DWAN01000285.1:0-26076 GCA_018230445.1 Heliconius hewitsoni | reverse complement strand
CTGATATATGCGGAATACAGAGTGAATTAAATTTCCTATTTACATACCTCTATAAATAAAGAAAGCACAAAAATGTCAATTGTTCGTAATAATAATATTCCAACAAAAATCTCTTACATATCCAACCTTTACATCCCAAGACGGTTGTGGTGGTTGTTTCACGTCCCACGGTGTCCCGGTGGGAGATAGTCCAGGGGAGAGCTCTGACACTGGCGTAGAGCTGGGCGTGGGCGAGTGAGCTTGCGTGGGCCCACTCTGGTAAGCTGATGGTGAATGTTGAGAACCGCTTGAGCTACCACCTCCACCTGATGACAAGGAATAAAGTTTCAAAAGTGTTATTTACATGCTAAGGAAAGAAACAACAATACAAACTAGCGATCCACTCGCGAATTCAACTTAAACATTTTTTTAAATTTATAGCCAAATTATACAAAATCTTTATGTAAACTGTAGCTTATATGTTATTGAGATGCATAAGCTATATTCCTTTTAAATTTCATCAAAATCCGTTCAGTAGTTTTCGCGCAACAGTGGAACTAACATCCATTCTCACAAAGTATCATATTTATATTAATACTGTGATTACTAGTAGAATAGGATGTGGTGTGCATGCAAAGGAAAAAGATCTATATATAATACGCGAAACAAAAACTTCGTACTGTTTTTACGAAAATAAGCGGGACAGAATGAAATATAGTTTATATGGAGAAGGACGTCCAAATGTTTTTTTAAAGTAATACATAAAAAAAACAATATATTTTTAAATGATTTAAATTCAAAAATGTAAAAAAAATCCTAAAGTTATTTGGATAACTTTATATTAGCGTCTTTTGCACTCTGATAGGTATTATTTTATTCTTTATTGTTATTCTATTCCACAGTATTGAATATATACAAAGGTAAACCAAAATTTAATTTCTTCTCTGTTAAACTATATTTTTCTTCTAAATCATATAAAAGACGGCTAAACATTTACGCTTACCGTGTAAAAGCTGATTGTTATTGGGCGGGCTGCCAGGGGGTAGGCCGAGCCCAGGCGGCGGCGCGCCCACCTGGGCGGCCTTCATCATCTTTTTGTATTTACTACGCCTGTTCTGGAACCAGATCTTGACCTGAAAGAGAATAGGTATGTTAGAATTTGATACAATGTGCTTAGCGAAACTGTAACTTAGTCGAAATTTAATATATTATATATGTATATGTATTTATAGCGCAGGTTTTGCTGATATAGCCAACAGCCTTCCTCTATAAATGGAATAAATAGCTTATATTAACTTTTTTAGTCCATAATTAACGGGTAGTTCCTGAGATTAACGTATTCAAACAGACAAACGCTCCAGCTTTATAATATACATAAGTATAGACTAGTGGCCTAGTCTAGTAGTTGTTAGGTTACGTTAGGTTTGAGTGTTAGAAAATTTAGTGAAACGAAATCATATAGTCACTTCTATATATATAGAAATTTGCAGCTATCTGTATATAATTTCAAGTTTTTATTTAATCAATATTAATACTGAACTTATTTATAATTAAAAGATCTATACACATAACTTCTTTTTAATTTTTAATACAACTCTATAGTGGTGAGAAGACAGAATAAGAGTTATAACTTTTTCTCCTAAAATAATTTTTGCTGCATAAATTCTCAAAAAAGTACAATTTCTTCTAAGACATAAATATTTACACATACATATGTATATCAATCTATAAAATTCAAATTTACCAAATGATACATTTTTTCCTAACAACGCAACACGCATAGGGTTGCGTGATAGAAGGCGGGGCGAGGGCGAGCTAGATGTAGTGATGCGATACGTTCTATCGATAATAGAAAAAAACAAATAAGTAAAATACTGTTGTTTTATATTTTGGAAATGTCTAAGAGCAGATGATAGTTATCGGTTCGATTTTTCTTTTATTTTTTCACACACACACTTTTTCTTTTATGTTTTATGAGGTCACTGTGGAGCAGTGGGATGAAGGTGAAGCGTGGCGTTGAGTTCCGCCACTCAACTCATGCGATGTTTTGAAAGATTGGACGGAAAATGCAGAAACACGGGAAAAAAGTGTCGTTGCGCTTTTTTAGGTGTGTAAAAAGTTTTTTTTTTATGGACAAAATATCTTAACATTTCGTTTCATAGTAATTTTGATGAAATCTACTTTTGAATAAATTCAATGTTTTGTTCAAATAAAGTTGCAAGTACAGTAATGGAAACCAACTCTAGACTTTCTTTTATAAAAAAACCATATAAATCTGAGAATATACCCATATATATTCAACATAATATAATCATTATATGTAATTTTGTTAATAAATATTGTAAATATAGTGTTTAATAATATTAAGTTAATTATCATAAATCAAGCCGAAATCATGTTTTTGTATAATATTAAAATCAATCAATCTTTTCATACAATTACAATATAATTGCTGGTTTTATAATATATAATCAGAGACATATATTATTAAGTGTTTAATTGATAACGAGCTGTCATCATGAAAGAGGCATAAGTCTTAATTTTGAATATTTATTTGTAGAAAATCGTTATTTTAATGCAGCTCTTTGATTTTACAATAATGAAGTTAATTTATTTCACTTTTAAACTGTGGACTTAAAACCGACCTATAGTATTATTTAGGTTTATACACGTATTTTTTATTGGTGTAAATCGACAAAGTATTGTTGTGCTATCCAGCACGTAACCTGTTCAATGGAAAATCAGAGAACTAGGTAAATACGTTACTATCTTCTCTGTATACGTAGTGCTGTATATCTAGTGCAGTGACATAGCACGGCTATTGACTAGATAGTTATAGGTTTGATTTTCGTTCGAGAATGATTTTAATTTGCTTTAATTTCTTCATTTTAAAAGATAAAGTTCCGTGTTGCATTAGAGTGTCTGTCTTAATTAGATTTTTGCAAGAAAACACGAGAAGCTTTTGTTTTTTTTTTAAGTTTATTAAGAGAAAAAAAAAATTCAATACATCAATATTAAAGTTAGTTTTCATACAATTACAAGTTCTGACATTTACTAGAAAGCTAACGAAGTGTTATTTAAAGTATCGCGACACTTTATCGTTGCAAAGACAAATTACTCACAACCAACAGGTTATTGCTTATTGACACTATAATATTATCGTTTTATATTAATTTTATGTAACATTCAATTATATAAGCTAGTGATTTTAAAAATATGGCTGAGTTTATTTAAATATAAATAATGCTATTTTTTCCGTCATCGCAATGGCGAATGCTAAATATGGATTCAAATTAACTCAAAATTTATCTTTATCAGTAAGTATATGAAAAAACTGGCCTAAAACATTGATAAAACAGTGTAACAACTTCGAGTATCGCCAAAGTAAGACGTCTAAAAAGTTTGTTTCACATTACTTATAATAAAGATTTTTTTTACGTAAATGTATCAAAAACTGTATAAAATATTTGGAGAGGCAGCATAAACTAAGCGAGGTCTAAATACCGCGATAGTAAAAGGACTGAGTGATTCGCAAGGTCGTTTTGTGTTATATTTGTTTCATAATATATTCAAGCTATCGAAGTGCTAAATGTATTAGTTTCATTGAAAACCTATAAGATTTTAACGTAGTAGTGAAAAGATAAAAGAATAGTAAGCGGCATTGAGTTCCGCCACTCAACACGCAATGCCTCCAGAATTCGGCAGAAAGTGGGGAACGGAGTGTTTTAACACTTTTCTATCGGGGTAACAAATGTGTATTATTTGCTTATATCAAAAAAAAATAAAAAAGCATAAAATAAATAAATTCTTGCACATTAAAATAAGTAGAACGATACACGAACGAAAGTCACAAGAAAGCCAATAAACAATTTATACGTAAAAAAACAATATTTGTCGATAAACGTTAAATACCATCACTACATTCCACCCCTGTATTAGCCCGGGTCAAGTCACCTAACCTAACCTATTCTATTGGTATTCACTCCAATTGACTTCATCGCAAGGTTATATCGAAATTGCTTTATATATTTTTGTATTTTTTTCACCTTTTGTTCTTGTATTTATTTATATTTAGAATTTATTGTGAAATAGATTATATAAACGTCAATACTTATTTAATTATAAGCAAAAATATTTAGTTAACTTTGTATTAATTCTTTATTTACTATTAAAATAATATGTAAAAATATATATATTAATAATAAATGTTAAAAATTATAACTAAAGTTATTATTGGTAGTATAATATTTTATATAATAAAATAATTATTATATAAATTCACCGTAGCGTAGGCTGAACGTAACCGCACTTTGCATGACAATGCTCTAAAAATTATAAAACAAAATGGCCGCCACCGCAACCATATGGACGACCGCAATGGATTATTACCTTTATTATTATTGTATGTACAACAGATTGTTTGAAATATAAATATGTAGAAGTTTTTTTAATTTATTTTTACAATAAAATAATGTTTTCTTTAAAAAATATCTCTTTTTTGTCATTTATTTGTTTCATTTATATATATTTCAGATATTTATTGAAATCATGAAGCAACATCCGTGGATTAATCTGAAAGTGAAAATATCTCGCAACAATGTAATGTCATATAACCCATTTATATAGACGCAGACCCTCTAAACCTATAGTTTTTTCAACAAGTGGACCATATAACGCAAAAAAAACAAGTACTTCCTTAGATTAGCACGTTCAACCTACGTACATTAAAAAAATATTGAAAAAAAAACCAAAGTCAAAAAAATATATATATTACAAAGAAAAAAATAAATAAATACGTATATGTTCACAATTTTACAAAGTTTTTCCGTTTCGTGAGGCCGGCATGCACCGCCATACTCCGTCCGACCGGCGGCGTTTTCAAAGGAATATCGCGCATAGACTGCATAGCACTAAGAACTTTGTGCTACAGCTATTCTACCACTTGAATGGATGGTATTATGCGATACTATATTAGTATATTATTGTTATAAAAAGTAAATTACATTCACATAGGGAACCTAGTGTTAAGACACTCCGTTCTCTACTTTCTGCTGAATTTTTCGAGGCAGTGGTGGAACTCAGTGTCGATATTATCGTTATTATTTTAAGAACTTAGTTGAATATTAATAATTTAATTTGTGAATTTTCGAGATCGATTTTTTTGTGTAAAAGCTAGTAGTAGTAGTTTTGATCTCCATTAGAATTATTCTCAATTCTACATTCTGGTACGACAAAATGAAGGGTTAGTTCCGTCGATACTTGTACAATGTCTCGAAAATTGAGAAATTAAGTATCTTGATATTAGGTTTTCTCTGTCTATATTGTAATGTGAGCAATGAAGCTAAAATGTAGTTTTTTCAAAGTTTCAAATACTTACCTAAACTGTTTATTTTCTTGTCGAATGAATATTAGAAATTTGTAATTGTTTCGTTAAAAGAGCTTTAAGACGAAATTTAATATAATGTAACTTTCAAAACAATTTTCTTGCTCATTTAATATTAAAATAACTGTTTTACAAACTTATTCTTTTCTGGAGAAAAATTATTGATATTGAAAAAAATTAAAAAACATACTTCATACATTTTTTGAAATAGGATACGCTATATCGTGACTAAATAGGAAAGGATATTTTTTTTCATTATACAAATAGCACTAGTGAAAAATTTAATGATAACAATTTACTTTACTATAGTTTTTATAAAACAGTTTCTGTAATTTCTATTTCTAGTGTCCAGTCCTTTTCTTTGAATTTGAGAAAAAGTTTCATGCAAAAGCTCGCCTTGTTTCGTTGTGTAGATTATTCTGCATATCGTCGGCTTAGAGTGTAAGCCTTCTAAAGCCATTTTCGTTATACACTCGTCCATTTTTATAGAATTTTTTTGCAACTTTTTTTTCTGTACGTGTAGGAAACGTAGCAGGGTAGGATGAAGGTGTTATTTTCCGCTGCATTGCGTGTTGAGTGGCGAAACTCAACGCTTTGGGGTTTTTGCTTTGGTGCCAGAGCGAAGAAATGAAAATATTAATAAATAATAATTTTATCCCCCTAGTAGAAATCGAACCCACAACTTTGCGCCACGACTGGCCTCAACCATGATTCGAAAGTGTAAAAATGTACAAAATCGATCTCAATTTATTATATATAGTATAAAATACATAATAATTTTTGAAATTGTAAAAACTTTCTTTCTTTCTTTGTAAAAACTTGCTGTAATTTCAAAGATTTTTTATATAATTTGGCAGAGCTTTACAGTCACACCTTGTCCCCACAAGGTGTGACTGTAAAGGTAACGATTGTAGATTCGATTTCCTGGTTAAATTGAGTCGCTTTGGTAAGTTGAGATCCGAAACTCAACATGCTCAAAAGTTGAGCAACTCAGTGATATAACACTAACTCCACCATTTTCTTACCCTACTTATTTAAAGATAAAGTGTGAAGTTATTATTTTTATGACACTATATATGTATAGTAGTACATTGAATGCAATTTGCAATTCTTAAAATAGATATTAACTAAGATCATTTCATTGTTTCAAATTAATGTTAGATATTTTAAGATTATTACGCGGCTTCATTTTCACTATTATAAAAAGTGTAGAATTTCTTAACCTATATTTACTTTAACTTCACTTCAAAAGAACAATTATTGACTTTATTACTGATTCATCTCATCACTTTCTTCCAAGCCGGTGGTACTGGTACTGTACGACTGACACTACTGACATTTTTATATAATTTAACAATTCAAAGCTTGTAATAAAGAAGAATATTTTGATTTTAACATAGTTGATTTGCCAGGTTTCATATATACATATGTACGAGTACGTATAAGACCAAACGTGGTATTCAGCGAAAAGCGCCGAGCGAAGTGTCTATACACTCCGCCCGATAAATGGTTTAATAAATTCGCGAAGTTAAAATACATTGTTCAATCGTGCATTACGCTTTTCATACTTTTTTTCAATAAAAAGACGGTAGCTGGTACAAAACTGCATGCCTCCGCCGGACACTGAATGACGTGGAGACGCGTTCCTTTTGAAATTGTCTTTTATTTTATCCAAGATGCTATTCCGCAGCTTTTTTTTGTAAATTGTGCTCGACTATGTACAGTTTTTGTGTTTTTTTACATATTTTGAGAGATATTTTTATATTTGTTTGAAATGAGTATTTGTATTACAATGTATGTATGTATTTCCATATAAAGATTTATAATAATCCAAATAAGGAGCGGAGTGTCTTAACACTAGGTGCTCAGGTTCCCTCTGCCTACAAAAATTGTAGGTTTGTTAATTATGGTTTCTTATTATATCAGTTCTTTTCTATTATGCTTTCTATAAGTCAACATTTATCAAAAAAAGATATATAACAAAATTGAACAAAACGTTGACCATAAAAGATAAGCATTTCTCAATTATACCATTATTTCATCAAATTAATAAAAATAATCTATCTCGATTTTAATTCTGGCAAGGTTTTACTTTTTACCAGCTGATTCGTAACACTATAGAAATGAGTAGAATCGACCATTAAAATATTTAAAAAAAAACACCATTTAAAAATCACAGATGGAAGCGCCTTTGATTAAATGAACTGACAATGATGTCCTCATAAATGATAATTAGTTTTTAGTCATTACCTAAAATAGAGCGAAAAACGATTTCGATGCAATTTTAATGAGACCACCTCAAGAGTTTGAAGAGTGACTGAGATTGTTTTAATATTTTGTTTAATTCAGTTAATTGTGTGAAAGAATTTATAGGTACAATATTTTGATCTTGGTGAAACGAATAACAAAATATAATTAAATAAATAGATATAGACATGGGTAACGGTGAGTCTTAACACTAGATTTCTTCTGTGTTCCTGCTATATGAAAGATACAAGCCAAAAAGATTTAAAGAGTTATTTAATTACGATATTCAAACTTCAAGGTTTTTATTTTTTGTAGTTTTTATCGATTTTTTATATCTATATTAGAAAATTTATAATATTTGTGATATTTTACTTCATTGAATGTAAACTGTGCCACTATGTTTTCTATTATAAAAAATAATAATTTCATGCAAATGAAACATAAGAAAAAACCTAAGAAGTTCCTTCTGCCTTTTTCTGCCATATTTTGGAGATATTTCGTGTTGAGTGGTAGAACTTAACGCCGCGTTTAGTCTTGTTACCAGAGCGAAAATATCCCCCCGAGTGGAAATCGAACCCACAACCATCGTGTTCCTAGTCACTCGCTTTACTGCTCCTCCACGACAGCTTATAAAAATGTAAAAAAGATAAATTATATATAAATAAAGTTATCTCTACATTTTTCAATATCCGCTTGGCATAAATACGTCAAGTCATCGTCGCGGTCGCGTTTGCCGATTCCAGTTGAATTTGTCTTTACTTTACTGAGCAAAAGAAAGAAAAATGAGTCAATGATAGTCAAGTGTTTTTTATTTATTTCGTTCACTCACGAGATTTACTTAATTATTTCTATGTCATACTGGGATTAGGTGAAATAGAATTTCATAGCAGGGTTCGATTTTTATTTGGGGGATTTGTCTGGAAGGAAAAAGAGCAGCGTTAAGTTTCGACGCACATCGCGTAATTAGTAATAAATAGTAACTATTGCATTCGGGCGGAAAGCAGAGAGCGGAGTGTCTTGATACTGTGTTCGCATTGTCTATAAATGCGAATGTATATGTACTATAAATGGTTATAAGCAAATTTTATTATGGATATTTAATAATATCTTTCTTGTTATCTGTGTTTGATACTGATAGAGTAATATATTATGGTTTTTAAATTAACTCATAAAAATAAGTGAAGATAAAAAAATCTGTATAAATTCCTTACTGTACATGAAACGCAGCAGGATGTGGGACGTAAGTATATGGCTTAATTGGCTAGTACAGCATCCGAGAGGTGCGGCTTTGAAGCTATTTATTTATACAATTTCTGCGGGCTTAATAACTAAAAAGCAGCTTTACACTGTATCCTGCATGTAGTAGGAACCTAGTGGTAAAACACTCCGTTGTCCATTTTCTGTCCAAATTATAAGAGTCACTGTCAATTTTTAGAAAGCGACTATAGGCACACTCGGTCTAATATAGTACATTTATATGATTTATATTCATTTTTTTGTTCGTAGACGAAGAGCGGCGTTCTGCCACATATCACGTAGTGTCTGAAAAATTCGGCGAAATTACAGGATCGTTTGTCTATTTTACTATGCGAGAAAAACTTTTTAATAACTTACCATGAGTGGAATTCGAACCTACAACCGTCATGCCCATAGTCAGCCACGGTGCACATTCACAAAATGTAATATTCCCAAAATTTTCTAATAAAAAAAAAAATACTTGTAAACCAACAAATAAATTATTAATACAGCGTACCAATATTTCGTGTTAAATGAATTTGTATGTAACATGTACTTGTACGTATATATGTATGAATTAAACCTTATTTCATACATCATACATCATACATTATTGATAACTAATCACGTTTATAGCGTATCGATGTCGGCAAACAGATTTTTTATCGATCCCCGACCGTCACTAATGGGTTCCGCAATGAAAATTTATGTCGATACTTTGTCGAGACGTATATGGAGTTAATATTCTTTTAGTATAACGAGAGGATTTTTATTGTTGCTATTATTTTGTGTGTGTGAAATGAAAACGTTTATTTATCTTTTAATGAAGATATTTATAGTGTTGTATGATGGGACAGCGTCTGACTTTAAAAGTGACGGTCGTGGGTTTGATTGTCATTTAAGGGAACTGATAGTTTCCATTTCCTCATATCTGATAACAAGACAATGAGTGGCGTTGATTACCGCCACCTAAGAATTCGAATGTATTTTTTTCGATCAACATATGAATTTATAGTAATCATGTGTATTAAAAAATCACGAATACGTGCTCTTACTTATTTCATGGAAAAATGACACTTTGAATATGTTAGTAACAAAAAATTACAAATAAGAAACTGAATTGATATATTAAACTATTAAAGTCGTAATTTAAATTTATCAGCATTATTCTTTACGTATATAGCACCTGCGGCTTTGCCATCCTAGTCCACTATTCAACATAAAAATAATATTTCAATTCGTACCAGTAGTTCCTGAGATTACACTATATTAAATATTGCTTTATTATGACCCAATTTCATCACAAAATATAAAATTTAACCTTGTCATGTTATAACATGACATACATACATATAAACTCGAGGCCATGTGCCATTTCAAGCAACAGTCAAAATCAGTAAAAAGTGAACCAACTTTTTATCGGTGTAAGTGAAAGCTCGCGGGTCTTTCTCAAAATGTCTTTATATTTGCCGACGCAGTTTTATTAGTGACGCGAAAGCATTTTATTTTTTTTAAATTATACGTCGGTTATCTTTTATCGATATAATAAAAAAAACTTGTTTGACATCACTATTTCATTGCGAATGCGTTTGTTATAGTGTTGACAGATTCTTGTGTTAGAGATAAAGATGAATCGATAATTGAATTGATTTTTGATTTATCTCTCTATTAGTAGGGTTTTAAGCGACATATTGAATCAAAATGAATGAACATTAATTTATTATGAAGTATTAAGTACAATCATTATTTTGTTTTATTTTTTTGTTGTCCGTCCGTCTGTCTGTCTGTCCAGCCCCTTTACCTTAGGAACCCTTATAGATATCGAGTTAAAATTCAAACCATATACTGAGGTCTAGGGTCCCTTGTTTTTCTAAAAAATCGCATTTCTACATTTACTTTAAACAAAAGATATAGCAGGTTTTATCACAATCGAGACCTCAGAATTTTTGTACGGAACACTCGGTGGGCGAGCCCGATTCGCGTTTGTCCGGTTTTTTTGTTTTGTATTTAATACTTTATTATGAAGCAAGCCAACGAAATATGAATTAATAATTAAATGTATTTTTGACTTATTGGTTTATTAGCACTTATTTCAAGACACAATGAATCCAAACGATTTTTCTATCATCATAAAAGGCCAGTGGTGGTGCACGGGCATAGTGTGACTGTAAAATCGACTGATTGTGGGTTCGATCCCCACTCGAAGAAACAAAATATTTATTTACATTTATGTTTTCATTTCTTCACTCTGGTGTCGAGGCAAAGCGCAAGGTTGAGTTACGCCACTCAACACGCAGTGCCTTTAAATCTCGGCGGAAAGTGGGTAACGGAGTGTCTTAACCCTAGGTTCTCCCTGCCTACCCTGCTGTGTGCGGGATACAGTGTGAAGCTGATTTAATTTTTTTATAAAAAATCTATTGCGTGGTTAGGAAGGAACCTAAAGTAAGGAGAGATAGGTATTTCATTCCCAACTCTTCACCCAATTTTCGAGACGTTGTGTTTCAAAAGTGAAAGAGAAAGAAGTAAAAAAGTTGTACTAAAATCAAAACAAGTTCGTCAACATTTTTTATATCATATGGAAATCGAAGTAGTGACCTCGGCCTTAGTAAGCTATGCCTATCCATGTGTTGTATCACAACATCTATACACGTCAGTTCAGTTTTCAGAAATATTACTGCAATTAATATTCACATCACGATCGATTAAATAAAAACCATGCAAAACGAGTACACCTTGGAAGAAATTCTTAGATTTCAATCCGAAAAAGGGAGTATTGTGGGTGATACTCCATAATGTCTTGAAAAGGAGAAGCCGTTTTGGTTTTAAAGAATATTCTTGTATTTATCCAACGGTTATATTATATTATAACTTTGGTTCTAAAGTATGCAAGATCTCAAGTTGTTTTTTTTTTTCATTTCCATGCCTCTTTCTCTCTTTTCACTCCGAAACCCGCATAAAGCAGGATCGACAGTGGAATCTTAGTTTCAAGATATTCTGTAGGAACGCTTTTCGTTCAATTTCAAGACAACTGCACTTTGAGTGGACACCTCGCCATGACAGTTTATTTCAATATATTATAAATTATTAAATAATATTAAGTGGTAGTGTAAAAGAAAGTGCCTTGTTAATGGGGACGGAATGTCTTAATCCTAGGTTCCCAGGTTCCTTTTATGAAAGGTGAAGCTAAATAAATACATTAAAAATATTGTCCTATTAGTTTCACAAAAAAAAAATTATCAAAAAAAAACGACTTCAAACAACGAACAAAAAAGCCAAAAATAATTTTACATATGTCAAGTAAACCGTACTTTGATTTTGTTAAACAAAAATAAATGTAACCAAACAGGCTTAGTAGATCGATATTGTAAAGGTTGTTGTAACATTAGCTTGACACTGATTTCAAAATTATAAAATCTTTTTTAAATGTTATGGAAATAATGAAAGTCGGTACACTCAGTCAAAAGTTCGGAGGTAACAAACACGAAAAAAAAATACAGTCGCATTCATAACCTCCTTTTCTTACAGCAGTCAGTTAGTAAAAGACACAACGCGTTTTCTTATTAATATAAAGTAGTTGATATGACAACTACTTCTTACAAGTAAGAAAGCACCTGCAGTAATAAAAGTTATGTTTTATTATTTATAGCGCACTCTACATAACTGCTCATTATATGATAGACGACGCCCGCAACTATGTTTCCGTGGGCTTTAAGATGTGAAATGGAAACTCCCGTTATTTGTACCGTTCCCGTTGGAATTTAGGGATATATTCTCGTAAAGCTTCAATTATTTTCTAATATTATAAAAAATCTAAGTCCAGTAGTTTCGTATATGCGTTGTCTGTCAGTCACTCGGTAACGGAAGAGTTTTGTCTACATACAAAGTGAATAATGCGACTGTAAGCGCAGGTTAGGGATTCGATTCCGATTCGAGGATATGAAATATTTAATATTTTCATTTCCTCGCTCTGGTAAGGCAGGCGAACCATAGATTTTTTCTTTACTCAACATGAATTTCCTCTCCGGTCGGCGGAAAGTAGGAAAGGAAGTATCTTAATCAGAATGGAGGTTCCTAAGTTCCTAAGAAAAGAAAAAAGCAATGATTTTTTACTCACTGAAGGTGAAATTTTACCACATGTTAAATAATTTTTTTTTAACTTTACCTGTATTCATTCTTTTTTATTTCTCAAAATGTCAGACAAAGTGTCAAACTGACGCTAAATGCTACTTTCGTATCAGACCATCTGCTGCAATATGTTAGCTTGAGTGTTTTGTTTAGTATAAGCAGACCACAATGGCGCAATGGAACAACGTTTCACTGTAAAAGCGATGGTTATGGATTTCATTCCCACTTGGGAGATGGAATCCATAACCATCGATTTTGATCTTTGATCAATCGTTGATCGTTTCTCCGCTCTGCTGTATATATGTATCTCGAGACAAGGAGCATCATTGAGCTCTGCCATTCAATATGCAATGTTTCGAAATCAGGTCGTATCGTATATCTATTGTGCAGGATAGATGTGCGTGAATTTAATTGAACATATATATATATTTTTACATAAAAAATCGTAATTTTATAATTATATTATTAAAGCTTGAACAGAGTGTCGTAACACTAGGTTTTCCCTGCCTATTCTGTTATATGCGAGAAATAGCATGCTATAAAAATCTGCTAAAACTCTAGCAAAAAAAAATGTAATTCACGCTTTAATTTGTTTTAAAAGATAAATTTTTATTTCTCCCTAAAAAGGTACAAGTAAAAAAATTAATTCGAACAAACTCAATAAGTTAGGCTATCTAATAGACTGTTTTATATTTAAATAAGCCAAATAAAATATAATTCAATTTCGAAAAAAGATCTTTTCTTGCATTCAATAACTCTACCGTCGGCACAGTAAAACTAAAAAGGTGAAATTTAACCAAAACCGAAACAATTACGGCGAATTTGCCCAAATCAAACAACCACGACCACGAACACGCTTTAAAAGAAACCAAATGAATATTAATGAGACGTAAAATCAAATTTAACAGTGTCCAAAATATATATAAATGTTTACTTTTTACTTTAATTTGTTGACACGATGGAGGAGTGTGCCGTCACATGAATAATTCAGTTTTCTTGCTCTGGAACAACCTCTCTAATTTTGGGAATGATGGCAATGTGTTTGATAGAATTTGTATCTTGTTACATCAATATATAAGTTTTTAGGCTGAGTTTGTATAATAGTGGGTGATTTTACTATATATTAGCTTTTACGTTTTTTAATATTTCCATTTCTTCGCTCTGGTAACGAAGCAAAGCGCGGCGTTGGGTTCCGCTACTCAACATATAATGCTTTCGGCGGAAAGTAGCCAACGGAAGTGTCTTAATAGCAAAGAAATGTCTTAACACTAGGTTCCCAGTTTCCCTTTACCTACCCTGTTACGTGATATGGAAGGAAATCAAGGAACAGGAAATCTTTACATTGGGTTTTAATTGATTTTTTTTTATTTTTTTTTAGCAATTTTTAAACCTAAGCCAATCAAGGTCAAATACTCTAAAATGATTTATACAATTAACACAATAAAGGCCTTGATTGATCAAACAAAGTTACATAATAAAGCTAATTGTAATTGGTGGGTTAGCTATAATTTTCTCTCAGGGTGTTTCCAAGGGGACGGTTTTGGGGCCTAATTTTAACATATGCTATAAATTTTGGGTATTATTTTTAGATTTGACGAGTGAATACTTACTTGGTAACGGAGGTAATGATAATCTCATTACTACTATTATTTGAATGTTTTTTACGTTTTTAATTCAATAAAAATGCTGGTTGCAGATTCAATTTACAATGAGCATTTGAGAAATAAGAAGTCATAGTACGTTTCTTTCTGCCTATCCTGCAATATTCGAGATAACGTGTGAAGCTACTTTTTTTCAATGCTTTAATATTACAATGAAAATTTTAACAGATTCTTTTTTACCAAATTTCTATATGTACTACTATAAATGAAACAATTGTGTGTGCATAAATAATAATAACAAATAAATTAATGTTGTATTATGATAAACAACTAAGATCTAACGGGGAATTACCATTTAAAAGATCAACATGAATATATAAAAAACAAAATTAACATAAAAAACGTTGAATCATACTAAAGCCACAATATCATATACTGTATAGATGAAGAATGGAAAATATTTAAATATAATAATTGATATATTTTGGGCAGTATTAAACAAAATATGATTTGACTTATATAATTAATTACTGATTTATTTTTCACTTTTCTCGCTGTGGAAACATGATAGAGTGGCGGCAAAAAAAAATAGGAAAATATTAGTGACCGATTACTAGGATCTACGTGACTGCTATCCTTTTTTTTTCATTTCAGAAATTCTACATCTATATCATTTTTCCTTTATCGGGTCAATTTTTCATTAATTCAATTGATTTAGCGTTAATAGTAATCTTCACTCAACCTTTAACAATCAAATACCATCAAATTCGTGAATAATTGATAAAATTCAGATAATCTGCACACTTATCTATTTCTTTCTGAATGAGTTCTGCTTAACCAAAACAATCAATATTATAGCCAATTTTACTATCCTAAGCTAACTATACAGATACAATTACTGTATCGTCGATCCCATTCAAGTTTCATCTTTCGAGGGTGGTCGGTTCAAATCTCATTATTTTGTAACAAGAACCCCTAGTAGTTGTTAGGGTTAATAAATAACTAATATTTAGTAATTATTGGATCATGTTCTAACTAAATTGTTCTTTGATATACAATTTTATTCATGCTCATATAACGAATTAGAATTATTGGGTCTAAAAATTTTGTGTATATTTATGTTCCGTTGCTATTCAGATGTAATGGCTTATACTTGTGCTCTATCTTTATCACTTTTCAATATGGTTGTGGGTTCGATTCTCATTTGGGTTATATTAACTCGCTTTAGTAATAAATCAAGGTGCAGCATTAAGTTCCGCTATTGTAGCAAAAATTTAATTTTATCTAAAAATATATCTTTTTATATAAAAAAGTTTATGCATAAATCTAAAATTATAAGTTTTCTGACAAAATCATATTAAACAGTATAATTTTTATTATGGAAAAAAATATACTGTTTAATATGATTTTGTAAGAATATGTAAATATTTGTGATAATGAAGTTTACAAAAAAAAGTAACAACTTCATAGAATTACAAGCATTGTTCTACCAAAGTATAGTAAATTATAAAAATTTACGACCGAACGTGTCTTTGCTACAATAAATTGTAGTTTTAAAGGTAAAAAAAGGAAATAACTCAGAAAATAGCGTGCGAAATGTCAGTTTGATATCTATTTAATATAATCTATATATAAAACTCTTCCGTTACTTAGTGAGTGACAGACAATGCACCGACGAAACTACTTCACTTAGAACGAGGATATTTGGAAGGTTAGGGGGTGTAACGAAGTAATTTGGTCAAATTTAGAATTTCCTTTTTAGCTTCACACTGTATATCAGGGTTGTCAGAGGGAACCTGGGAGCCTGTATTGGATATTCCATTTTCAAAGAAAGATTATACTGTATTACATAACATTAATCGTTTCAATTTAACTCACTTTCCTTACATATGAAAGAAAGAAATGCCTCGTTCACTTAGATATGTCATCTGTCATCAAAACTTTTAGTTTTCTTTCCATTTGACCAAGCAGGCAGAGCTACAAATCGAAGTCAGTAGTTAATAAGGTTGAAGTTATATTCAAAAAAATATAAATATAATACATACATATATTTTTTGTTCTGTAATACCTCCCACTAAAACACGCAACTAAGCAATTGTGGTTTTTCTCCAAGACGGAAGTGGGTTCCGTAATTATATTCGAATTAGTTACTATTTCAAAGATTTCGGGATTGTCTACTTCGTCGTTGGGCCGTGAGAAACTCAGCGTTGTAGAAAATTACAACAATTTTCATCAAAAATGTTAGAAATTCTGTTTCATTGTAACTGTTTTTTTTTTGTTTTTGTTTTGTGAATGAAGTCATCAGGGTGACAGAATGTTAGTTTTGATAGCTGTTAATGTTATATTAATGTGTTATGGTTTAGTGAGTTTGTATCTAGTTTTACTAGGTTCCCTTTTAGTACAGACAGTACTATAAGCGCAGGAAAAAGCGTGCGTGAAAAAATTTATTAATACGATTTTACTTTAAATCATTAATTTAACATATGATATAACTATAATATAAATTAATACCAATTTTACTTCGTCTTAAACCAAAGTCATCCCCACTCTCAATGTTAGAGTATTGATATAGATAAAAGTATGTATATAATTTGCCTTTAAAATAATAAATCTGCGACCACTGACTTTATATTGGATTCCATTATTTAAACAATATAAACAATAAACTTTGCCTTGTTACAAAGGTATGGCCTCGACAGGACCTAATTTACTACAAGACGTGAGTTGTGAAGGCTATTCTATACTACGCTATATCAATGTTGTGTATGGGGATTTTTTCTATAATATAAACGGATTTATATAATAATGATATTAGATTTTCCTTAAAGAAAATAAAATTTATGGAATATAATATATGAGTATGTGTTTATGGTATGTATGCATATCTATGAAACTAGTTTTTTATTCAAACTAGGCTACAATATAGACCTGTACGGCATAAATTATGGAGTTAGAATTAATTATTAAAACAATAAAAATCTATATCTATAGTGGGATAGTGAATTTAAGCGCGACTATTGTAGGTTCGATTCCCATTTACATATAGTTATGATTATTGTACTTAAATTATTTTCATTTTGCCGTTCTGGTTGAAAAAGCTCGGCATTAAGTTCTTCCGCTCAATAACCGAAGTTTTAGTGGAGTAACTTGGCACTGGGTTTGGTTAATGATTATAAGACGATGTGCAGCGTTGTGTTCTTGAGCCAAAACACAACAACAATCTTTTAAGGCAGAGAACGTCTTAACCTAATCTAATATAATTGCCTTGTATGTGGAGAAAAAGCATGAAGCAGAAAAAAGAACTCCATTTTTACTCCATGTTATTAGATCTTATTTTTTTTATTTTCCATTTCACTAATATTTTAAATAAACCTATTTATTATTTCTAAGAAACATGGAACAATGTACATATACTAAAATGTCGTTTAAAGAAAAATATAAAATTTATATTACAAGCGAACGTGTCAACTTCTCACTGAGTTCTTCAAATATGCATTTTTGTTGCAAAACTATTATATAAATGTATGAATCGCTCACATTCTATGGTAGATTGAATCATAATGCTACTTTGAGGTTTGATTCAGTGGTTAGATATGCTACTATGGGTGGAGATTTGATTTCCGGTTTAGTTTTATAGGATTTTTTTAGTGTAAATATGTTCTCTTATATATGCCAGAATTCAATAATTGAACTCAACGCTGTATTTTGCTATCATTTTTTTCTAAAAATCTACACCAAAATATTGAAAAAAAAAAACAATCCAACACATTGAAATGAATATTTTAGATAATTCAGTCGAATTTACGTAATTGAATTCATGACAGTGTAGTAATATGTTTTATATCAAAAACAGATAAGAATATAGAGTCGTTTATTACAACATTTACTTTGATCTCTTCAAAATATTATCAAAAATTTTCCTCCTAGAACGTTTGCTCCTCATCCGGTAACTTGATGGGCACCCGCACGTGAATCCATGGATTGCTAAGTAGCAGGATAGACAGAGAGTAGGTAGTGTTAAGACACACCATCCCTCCACTTCACTAAAAAAGTAAAAATATTTTGAATTCTCGGGGCATTGCGTGCTGAGTGATGGAACTCAACGCCGCGCTTTGTTACTCAGGAGAATTAGTTCTAGTTCTCATAAAAAAGTATATCTGTATAGAAATAAATATTTTCAAACAATTATTCGCGTTACGTGATACTATTTAATAAATAGAATAAAATTTTGATTCATGTTCCGTTATCACTTCTTAGAATCTAACTTTTTCTTACTCTACAGTGTACGTAGCGTCTTACAATACTTGATGATAAAATCGTGTTTCGATGGAAAAAAATCGCTTCCACTCGCCTAGTGTTGTTCTATTATTTTAGAATGTCAAAAATGTATTTTTTATAATTTGTAATATTTAAAAATTAAAAAATATATATATATATATTTAAAATCTGTAGGCATCATAAGAAAATTAAGGAGGATATAGTGATGTCACTCCGTTTTCTAGTGGTATTAGGTTTATCGTGCATCGTGGCGGCATATTAAATGAAATATAAAAATATACATTTTTCAGTCACCTTCACACTGTATCCCGTTTCCGGCAGGGTAGCCAAAGATAACCTAGTGTCAAAAAACTCCTTTTTCAGCTTTCCCTTTTCTTCACTCAATGACGTTCAATGTGTTGTTAGAGTAGGAAAATGAAAATAATTTATCCCTCTATCCCCCGGTGGGGATGAAACTCACAACCATCGCGTTAATAGTACTGCATTATTCACAGTGGTTTCATATACATTTCACAAAAAAATCCTACTATCATTAACACTTCTTTTTATTTATATTAATCTTAACTCACTGAACAGAATTTTAATGAAATTTAGTACCATATAGAGAAGGCTTATACATCAGAGAGATAAAATTCAGTTAAAATCTGAAACTGATTAATTTAAGTATTTTGCACAAAATAAATAAAATAACTGAAATTAATTAGTCAATATTTAAAGTTCACCAGGAAAGTTGATTGTATGTATATATATTATATAGACGTCATTATTTTTTTTATCAACAGGCAGATACAAAGGTTTGGCATAAAATACTTTGTTATTAAATTAAAAAATAAAATCTAAAAATTCGACCTCATTTCATACTAATTCTCCATTTATCACTAAGAAAAAGACACTCCGCTCTCTTTTTTAAATCTTATTATTATGCAACCAAGGTTGCTAGTGGAATAAATTATAATTGTCACAAAGTGCCGTGGCATTGCATCGCTCACGTACACTCGACTCGAGTCGAGTCGAGATCTGTCATTATTTTGATAACACCGTCAGTTTGTACGTGAGATAACCGTACAGTGTATCGATGGGTAGAGGTAAATTGTTTATTATATAGAAATATGTTATTTGAGAGAAATTAGAGTAAAAACATTATATTTTGTATATTTCGAAGCAATTGATAAAGTAATTAGATTTTTGGACCTACTTATGCCAATATAATTTAAGATATATATCATATTGTATAGTAAGAAAATACATTATCTTTAGTGCATACTCCAAGATATTTTGCGCTCGGTAACGGATGCCGTCTATTCTTGTCTAAGCAGACAGAATAAATATATAGTGTAAATACAGATATTTACGTAAGGACTCGAACCTACAACTACGACCTTCAATCAGACATATCTTAATTCTATTCTGCCACGATAATCAATGGCCACGATGGTCAATGATTTCATTGAGAGATATTCTATTGAAATATCAAATTTTATTATTTTACTTTTTTATATGAAAGAAACCAGAGCACTTGTTAATAGTTAATTTAAATTTATATAGAGCAAAAAAATTACAGCTAATAGGATGACATAGAGAAAATAATTAAAAAATCGAAAAATGTTGTAGATATTAAAAAGTTCAATATATTTAAAGTTAAATAATATCGACTCGATAAACATGATGTCTCATCACTACACTGTATAGCTAAATATATAGCAGTGTTTGTAAACATATAATTACTTGGTAGGTCGATGCATATCAATATTGCTTTAGTGTGTGTGAATTTTAACTAAGCTTACACCATGGTTTGTCTGTTTCAATTGCTTTAAAACTACTGTAATAATATTATGCACTGTTGATGTAATGGTTACGAGTTCAATTCCGTCTTTTTGTGCTTTGGTTTATCGTCCGTCCATATTAAGTCACGTTTCTATAATTTTATAATTTTAAATATTTTCTTATGACTTTTTTCCGATTTAAAAATTAATGAAAACAGTATTGTAGTATAGAACAGTATTAAATAGTATATAGCATTGTAGTATGATATATATATTTTTTATACACATGTTCCTCATATAACAGAATAGGTAGAGACGACATAAATTGAGATTTTTTATCAAAGCTTATATTTGTATGGTATTTAAAAAAAACCGCTTCACGCTTTTCCTGCATAAAGGGGAAGTAACTAATGTTAAGACTGGAGAGTCCACTTGCAGACTAATTTTCAAGACATTTCGTGTTGATTGGCGTAACTCAACACCACAATTCGTTTTTCAGAGTAAGTAAATGAAAATATACTAATATTAATCATTTGCTCGTGTGGGAGTCGAGCTCCATGGGTGTTTTAAATTGTCAATTTAAATTATATTAAATTTTGATATACTCGATATTTTTAAAGTTCACTTAAAGTAACATATTTTGAAGGCAAATTACACCGTTATACCTTTATCATTTACATGTGTGAGTTACACAACCTATCCATGTAGATGTGTGTATTTATATTGTTTTACACAAACTCACACATAGAAAGTTGTTTGTGTGTGTGTGTGTTTAAAACTAGTTTCTTAAGATTATGAGTGATCGTAAATCGACCACATACGATGTTTATTTAATTAATTTATTTATAGTACGTACTCTGTTTATACTAGAAATGATAACGGGTTCAATACGTGATGGCAGTTTTTAAGGCCTTTTTAGAGTATTTTATGAATTATTTGATATGAATTTAACATTTGTTCTAAGTAATTCAATGGAATAAAACAGGTAAAAAGAAGGGAATATATTTACACTAAGTTCTTCCTTTATATTTATACGTTGGATAAATGTAAAGCAGAAAAGGAACAGATTTTTTTATATATAAAATACTAAAGATTATGCAATACTTATATAACTGTTATTAAGAAAATCATTGCGGTTTTGAATTCTAGAACCAGTTGCTTGCATACTCATAAATTACATAAACTAAATAGGTTGTATATAATACTTGTTTAAATGTCATTAGTAATTTGATGTTCATAATGGCATAGAGAATAAAGAGAGAAAAGAGAGGTATGTATATATATACTAATAATTTAAAATTGAAGAGTTTGTTTGATTGAACTTGCAAAGCTCAGGAACAAGTGACTCCAATTGAAAAATTTGGGTTCCCTTGAATAATTCACTTATCGAGTAAGGCTATATAAAGGCTCTATAACATTGCCTTAATTGTGTTTAAATATCTATCTTTTATATCTCGAGCAGTTAGAGGCAACATTAGGAGGGAGGAAGGAGGGAAGGGAGGTCACAAAAATACCGTGAGTTCTTTTGTTCATGTAAAACAAGTTGCTGAATGAGGTGACATTGTTTAACAACTTAACATAATTAAAAAATAGAATTTCCGAAAATTTACAATATAATTTTAACGTTACATTAGTTTTATTTTAATTGCGACAAATGCAAAAAAATAAAAATGCCCAGAATCAGTATTTAAACACTGCGGAATAAGCTGAACGAACCTAGATCAAACTCTCTTCTCTATTTTTCGTCAATATCATAACATCTTAACATCATCTTCGGAACTCAACTCCACGTGTTGTCTCCACCAGAGAGAAGAAACGTAACGCACCAAAATATTTCATATATGAAATTAAAACTTACAGCCACCGCAGTTTTTTAGAACAATAAATTCAGATTATTGGCGTAGATCATAAAAATAAAAATCTCCTAAATTGAACTATTAACTAATTAGATTGTATCTACCATTATTTCTATGTGTAATCGTTGTAATTGTTTATTATTATGCGTTTAAACTAGACTTTTGCATAAGTAACGACCCGTGAAATAGATTCGTCTGTGTTTTGTCTATTTATGTACTCTCAACTAGCGGTTTGGTCTTGGCCAAATTGAAGGAACGTGACACCTTCTAAGTCTATGGTAACTTTGACAGGACAGCGAAATTTATTTAACTTTTTGTAGCTTCCCGCTGTATCCCACATAGCTATAGCAGGGAACCCGAACCTGGGAACCTAATGTGAAGACTTTGTTCGTGTTGAGTGGTAGAACTTAACGTCGCACTTTGCCTGGTTACCAGAGACTGTCATGTTTATGGTTAGAAGCCTGACCCTGTGCCTTGACTGGTCTCCACATTTAAAATATAAGCAAAAATTACATTTAGAGCCCGTTTGTGGTGTAATAAGACAGCGTTTCATTGTAAGTGTAATGGTCCTGATCTCTACTCGGGAGAATGATTATATTTTATAATTGTTTTTACCCTTGCTCTGGTAAACAAATCGCGGCGTTAAGTTACGTCACTCAATGACTCTAAAATTGGACTGTAAGTGGGGACTGGAGTATCTTAACTCTGGGTTCTCCCTGCTTAGTCTAATGTACAGAAAAAATATAAAGCTTTATTAATGAATGAATAAAATATCAACAATTTTATTTTTAAGCAAAATAGATTAATTATTGATTAAACATTCTAAGAAATTTCATATAAGAAATCAAAAATATTTCTGAGAACCGTACCAAAAGTTGTTTTGACATAATTATGTATGTGTTTTTATATGAAAATAATTAAGAACTCTCGTTGATGATATTATGTTGAAAAAAAATTAGAAACAAAAAATTAATTATGAATTTATATGATTTAAAAAGTAAACAGTAATGTTACTGTACAATAAGTGGAGAGATCTTATTTTATGTTAGTTTATTCTCTTATTTCTGTAGAATTTTAAGAATCGCGGAATTTAACGCCGAGCTTTACCCAGTGGTGAAAAGAACTTGATTGGGTGAAAAGAACAAAAAGTAGAAGAAAGAAAAGAGCAACGTTATTTAATTTCCTCTAATTCTAGTGACTTCTAGCATATCTCGTAAATAGAGATTCTGACGTTGTGGATTTGATTCCCACTCGGGATAATTTCATTTCCAGGCTCTAGTAACAAAACAATAGTGTGGTGTCAAGTTCCGCCACTCAACACGCAATGTCTCGAAAATTGCACGGTGCATAGTGAACGGAGTGTTCTAACTCTTACCAGCAAAAAATGAAGAGAGATCACTGTGATCTCTCTACCTACTTTGCTATATGCAGGATACAGTGGGAAGCTATTCTCATGTTTGTATGTATGTCAAACAATTTCGTCAAAATTAAATGGAAGTGAAAAATTTCGCAATTCAGTGTAGGTTTTTTCTTCAACAGAATGCCCGCTCGTTAGTAAGACATGACCTCCGAATCGCCCTCGAGTGTTCCGCGCGGTGCTTTTATAATTGATGGGCACATACATACATACACGTTGGGGCTATACAGCACGTTCAATTTTAGTAATTATTTATAGCTAGCAATCCAAATGCGGCTTAAACTGGTATATTATAGCCAATTTATACAAAATATTATATTTAATTAAATTAGTTCAATATATTTTGCGTGAAATTAGAACAAACGTTCTACTATCCCTATATGCTTTCACATTTCTATTATTAGGTTATATTATTTATATTATTTATATATTATAAAATATATATTTATTTCGCGATTTCTTTGATCATATATTTCTTATATTTTATATGCATTATTTTAAGGAACGAGCCGCCTTTTACCATTCCTGCGTGGCTATTGAGTGGTGTAATTCAACGCCTACTCTTTATATACGAGTATAGATTATAGATTATCTTTACTATAGATTGATCTCAACTATATTGAACAAAGTTTATGTATATTTGATCTTTACTTCTAATAAACATAAATATTTTTGATATAGTTGAGGCCAATTGTGGCGCAGTGGCATAAGCGAGCGCCTGCAAACGTGGCTGGTTGTGGTTTCGATTACCACTCAAGGAAACTTTCATTTTATCGTTCTGGTAACGATGCAAAGCGCGGGATTAGACGGAAATTGGGCAACAGAAGTGCCCTAGAGGAAACGAAGTGTTTAAACACTAGGTTTCCAGGTGCCCTCTACCAACTCTGTTATGTGCGATAAATTTTAATTTAAAAAAAATACGACCCAAACCCACAAACAAATGTCAAAAATCAAATTATTCTATGAAATCACCGAATCACCGAATAAGAAAAAGCACACACTATATACAAACAAGTTTTAGAAAGCAAAGTAAAACGCTGCAATTAATCAATCATTAGTGAACATCCTATATAAACACAAATGTACTCGTACGAAGCAACGATGCGTAAATTTATTTTGTATGGACAAAACTGTTATTTTAAAATAATAATTGATGTGCACAGTGTCTGTCCGTTTGTCAATACAGTTTCCCCTTTATTGTGCTAGCATTGTGTTGGAAAAAAAAATTACACAGTTCGTATACACAGCAAGGTATACCTATATTACAGCGCATGTGGCCGTCGTGGCGCAGTGGCATAGCGTCTGACTATAACCGCGATGGTTGTGAGGTTGGGTCCCACTGGGGGGTGTTAATAATTTTTATGTCCCGCTCTGGTAACAAGATGTTTTGAATGAAAATTAAAAAAAAGCGGAAAGCGAAAAACGGACACTTCACCCGAAAGAGGGAACCTAGCACTCAACCTACTCTCCTATATGAGGTATAAAGCATCGTCAGGCTAAAATGTTATAGCGTAGTGGGATATTATTTAACTACGGAGGCAGTTGGTTTATATTTAAAACACATCGTTTCAAAACACGGCGTTATGTTAAGCGAAATAGGAAGTACCTTGATTGGATTTTTCTGCTTATTAAGTGCAATATGGATTCATAAATTAAATTTTTTTAGGCGTTCAAATAAGCTCAGAAAACCTATGAAATTGGAGCAAAAATATTATCATATTTTACATATTTTAACATACATGACAGCACTACTCATTATTTTAACTAAATGAATATAAAAATAATGAAAAAAAAACCTCAACATTGTCTTGAGTCAAAATTGAACCCACACTCACCTTTGTATGCTGCATTTTTATAAGTATAAGTAAAAACTTGTATAGGTTACTTGTAAGCAAGTAAGTAACTCACTTAATATACAATTAGTATCAATAAGTTGTTTGAAGAATGTTTAACGGGTCAATAAATATTGAAGGGTAGTTCAATTTTTAATTGATGACTCGTATGTATTATAAATAAGCATATGGTATAAACAAGTAAGTCGTAGGCCAGTCGTGGCGCAGCGGCACGAAGTGTGACTGTAAAGGCGACTGTTTGTGGGTTCGATCCCCGCTCGAGGAGATGAAATATTTATTTTCTATTTCTTCGTTCTGGTGTCGAGGCTAAGCGCGGCGTTGAGTTCTGCCACTCAACA